>MQTX01000150.1:109267-129091 GCA_009735665.1 Angiostrongylus cantonensis | reverse complement strand
GGGGGGGGGGGGCATCGTTTGATTATATTCCGGACCTACTTTCTGGATGGTTTATGCCACCAAAAAGTTAGCTAACTAAAACAATTCGGTACCCTTCGTTCTGGAAAGGAAGAGTATTCACTTGAATACGCAAATGTCCAGCCCTCATATAGCAGACTGGTATTTCCTCCTTCATCTTATTTTCTTGCTTGGAACAGTCGTTTATAGAGGTAGCTGGATTCACATGGTGTTTCGACAAGGACTTGTCAATCACTATCATTTCTTTTCATTGAAACGATAAATGCTGGTTGAGCATGGTCCACGTTCAAATCCCGAAACAGTCATTTTTTGGCGTTCACGCGGAAGCAATTCCCATAATGTCAGCACTTTCTACGATGTCGACCTGACAGGACCATAACTATGTCGAAAGTTTTGCGGGATGAATAACCTCTGTAAAACTCCAGATGTACCACTTGTTCTTATGACCATGAAGGAATGTTCATGCACAAGAACCAGTTATTCCTAACTGTCGACTCTCTTGGTGAAAAGTGGTGAAAACGCAGACAACTATCTTGCTATCACTGGCTCAAGAAGTCCTCACACAGTGAAAAAAAAGTAAAGCGTATCATTTCTGAAACAACGAATTTGGATCTCTCTAAAGGAAATAAGTGATAAATCCCAGCACACCTTCATATATGATTATTGACTTAAACGACTAATAAATGTAAACAAAGAGAGGCTTCGACTCACTCTAACACTACTCAAACTCAGCGATTTGCACAATATACTATTACTTACTTGGATACTTGGAAGGCCTATCCTCACTAGTTGTGCGGCCCCCATCGGAATTTCAATTTCTTTGAGTCCTGCTGGCTTAGCCATTGTAGCCTCTGGAGTCCCGAGATCAGCCATGCCAAACTCTGCCCCATGTCGCCACCACCACAGGCAGTCACCGCCTTCGTGGATCAGAGAGATTTGTCAACATGCGACTAGTTCAATATCATGGCGATGATAGCCACGACAAGGCGGTAAACGGTTGGGAGACAATATTAGACTACTGACAAATTGAAATTGTGTGAGGAAACAATGTACCAGAAATATTTATTTTCAACGAAGTTTTTAAGCAATTCACATGAAAACACATATACGACTACTCGCATCAAGTCAAGTGCCGTAGAAATCATGACGTACAGATGAAGACTGTTGCAATACAGACGGATAATACTATCTTAGTTAAACTGAGGAAGGTATTTTTCCATTTTCTTGAATTATTATTACTGTTAGTATTAACAAACAAATGATAAATTGACATAAAACAACAATATAGCCTGAAGTTTTCCACTACCAGGCAACATCAAGAATGTGGAGGTAGGTACCTCATAAACTGTATCACCTAGAAGGTGCCATAATGAAAGATCATAAGTCATTTCCACTTATTCTGCTCTCAAGAAAAGCTTAGAAATTTACAACAAAATGCTAACAAAATGATCTAGGGATTCACATGAGTTACGGTCGACGAAAATGGATATTCATAATACCCAAGCCGTCCTTGGCGATTGGCACCAAATGAAAGTATTGCCACTATACACATTTTATTACCACCTCAAATACGGTCGATTGGCAGGTATCCATCGATCCATAACCTCCCAAAACACTCTGAACCGAGCTTTATCCATATGCCGCTTTGTTCGTGATACTGGTAATCTCGTAACACTCCATTTCGCCACATTTGGATCAACCTAGAACCAACTGACGAAGTATAAAGAATAGAAATTTGCAACAACACACAAATTCTAGAATTAGTTTTTTGAAATAAAAAAAGCGTCGTTTTCGATATTAAAGCATATCCCGCAAAAAGATATTGGTGCTTTTAACCCATATTATGACATACATCGACATAAAGAGCTTCAGATTTCATTACCCAATTCTAAGAGTCGTCAACTAGTTGAATATGGTGTATACTGATTGAATGGTCGAATGGCCACAATTTTGCAAAAGGAAAGGCTTCATAATCGTATCTTCATAGGAAGTGTGCACACATCACAGTGATCCAGTAAATAAAGAAAGAAAAAAAATTAAGCCCGTCATAATGAGATTTTGTATAAAGTAAGATTCTCACGTTAAGGTCGTCGTAATGAACGTGAAATGCAGGAATTTTTGCAAATATCTCCACAGGGTTACTGTGCCACCGTTTAAACGGTTTGAACTGCCACAATTGCCCCTAAAGTTCAGCATCGGATTCGATAAGTAAGCGAAATGTTCACTGACTAACCGTAATGAATACGGCAACAACTCGATCCCATTCTGCATCGGTGAACTTGTTCGGCTGATCCACGACCAAGTAGGGTATTAAAACAGCAATCATTATAGATTTACACCAAAAGGAAGACCAGATTCTTGAGAATTAAACAAATAAATTCATAAACGCTCTCGGCCTCCAACAATCGCTTAGAGATGCCCCATGCATCCGACTTTATTTAGCATCGTAGATTATTGAATGCAAACCTGGCCTTTACAACGACTCGCGGTGGCTCGCCGATGTATCGAGCCAGTGCTGCCAACCTCTCAGACAAGTCCGGCACCAATTTGCCTACCCCGAAGGAATGAAGGTCTTCATGAGCCCCAGGCTTGGGGATTGATCCCATGTATAATGTAGGACCCACGGATCTCCCACATATGAGGGATCTCGCGCCGGTTAGTCGCGAGGCTACGTGGCGCGTCCCCAGGAGGCGGATAGGGGTTAATCGCGGACCAAAAGCGACCTTTGCTTCCCTGAGACGCAGGTGGATGCAGGGATGGACTCCCTGTTTCTGCTGCGCCGATTTGGCACATACTTTCTGTATTTGCTAGGCGTATTCATGCATGCGTGTGTGGGTGCGTTCCCGCTTTACGCGGATTGCCTCGAAGCGGAGCCCGAATCGGACGTTTACAATTTAAAAGATGCTGACTGGATTCCTCGGGATGTCAAACGTACTGCAGGAAGACCACCGACCCGATGGTCAGAGTTCTTCACGAAAAAACTGGAAGAAACATATGATGCTCAACGAGTCCCTAAAAGGAGCAGAACCCACTGGGGTACTCTTGCACGCGACAGGGAAAAATGGAGAATTTCCTGGCGCTCGTTCGAGTCACTCGACGATCAACGGGGCTACAGGTGATACAGGTGATAATGTAGGGCGCTTTCGACCTACGCCATATGCGCCCCAAATATGCGCAGAAATAATTTCATATAGTTTAAAAAGCTTTTTTGAAAAAGTTTATGTTTTTTTTAAAAGTCTTTTTTTCATATAGTTTAACTCATCTGTAGTGTCGTTTTTCTTCCGCTGAATGTAGATCTGCGACTTACGCTGCATATTTTTCTCTTTCCGCTTCTCCTCTGTTGTCACAAAATTCATGTCCTAAATATTTCTGCTTAAAACGAAATAATGACTACTTAGGTTATACTAGTTCATACCTGAATAATATCCGTAGCGTTAAAGATTGTTAGCAATGATGTAATGGCAGATGGTATTATAATTATCGGAGTTCGGCTGATGCGTTTCTTTGGTTCATCGGGAGAATTCGTGAACTGAGGAATGGTAGGGGCTAGTGCTGTTCTCTTTGCTGAGTCATCCACCTTTTGCGTTTCTGTCGCTAAAACAAATCCCTTCCGATACAATTTTTGAAATCTCTGGATCAAATTCTCATCTCAAAAATAATTTGTAGGCTCTAGATCTCATACATTAGAATTCACCCGAGAGAAACCGAAAGGAAACTGGCTTCCATTCTTAAACGCACTCAAACTAACCTATTCGGAAATGGCTACGTCACTAAATGATATCGAAATCCAATCAACAAAAAGAAACTGGTTTATTACCTTTCCGCTTATCCTTCAAGGGTGCATGTGGGTAATATACTCCGAGCAGTCAAAAGTCCGTGAGTCAAAAGCTCAGGAAGGAAGCAGAAGGAAGAATTCTTGAAATTGACTCGTCAAGTAGCCATTTCCAATGACTACAAAACCATGCCTCTTCGAGAGAGGCTTAGAGAAAGAACCATGGCCCCAAACGATTGTTCAAAATATGGCCCGTTTGTTTCGCCATTCATTTTCAACGAATCAAGCATAGCTATAAAACGTTGCTTAACATCCTTGCGACGATACCTAATTTTGGTTTTTGGTTAAGTGGACGACTCCTAATTCTTCGGTGTACTCATTGTGACACCCATGAAGGTCACATCGGTCACTTCGGCAGCTTTTAGTTGAGTCGACCCCTTTTCAATGTGATTTCCGTTTGATAAATCGGTCTTTCTCTGTGTTTTGAAAAAAGCTCTGCGGCATTGTTCTCGCAGAGTACTATAAAGCTTCAACGCATAAAACTCTCGAAGCATTCCGGTTAAATTTGAAGAATTCAGGACCGAACCGCAAAAATGAGTTCCTCGTTATCGCACGTGATCTCAGACAATAACTCAGATTGTTATTTTAACGTGAGAGAGCCACTACCCATCAATGTGAACTGTACGGTTGTTCTCCACGTGTAATACTCTAAGGAAAACTATTAGAAAGCGGTGATTGTGTGAGGAAACTGTTGAATTTTCAATGCGGTTGAATTGTTCTGGTTTTTCTGTTGGAGCTATGGAACTATTACGGAGGCTGACTATGCTGCCGTTAACTCAACCTACCCGCGAATTGAAGAAGGCGAAATCAAACGTCAGCTTTTGTGGATAAATAAGCAGTATAATAACAATTTCATGGGTCAAGTGATCAAGAAAATTACAGAAGAAACAGTTACTGATCGTTCTGTAATTCATCAAAATTTAAAGGAAAAAAACATTAGGCTCTACAAATAATTTTCTGAAATGAATCGAATCATAGTGTTCAAGTAGATTTTCAAGTGATGACAAAAAAGCTACAACTTCAAGTGAACTTTACTTGAACTTAAACACGAAAACAAGACGGAATTCACACTATGACTTACTTTCCAATGGACGATTCTCTTGCAGAGAACTGATTGAACTCAAGTTTGTACCAACGAACGAGGACGTGCCCATAGTTTGAAATTCGTTCAGCTAAAAGCATATGAGGTTTAAGTTGGCTGAGCTAAAAACGCAGATACAAAAATTATTAGAATAGAATAGAATAAAAAGAGACGGAACCACTCACCTTTCCAAATCGTTCTTGATCATATCTGTTGTACATTCCCACAAACTTGGCCGGTTGAGATTTCGCTGAATCAACTCCGCGTTCTTTCAACCGGGCTGCTTCTTCACGTGACTAAGAATCAATGGTGTGAGGGAGAAATGATCCAGATATAGGTATAACTTCAGCGAAGGTTTCAGGTTACTAATGGAAACCTTCATTTATCATAATCACGGTCTACCTGGATTTTTCACAACTGTTGATAATTTCCGGTAACTAGAGCATTTAAAGAATTTGGAATCTAATGAACATATATGAGGTTTTTCCGTGTCAACATATGCATACCGCCTAGCTTCAAGATACTATTCCCACTTTTGTTTTGCATGAAACCCAAGCTTAAGAATTCCTTAAGCATTGTAAGGCTTCCTAACGCAAGAGCGGCAGCAGCTAAGCTAAGAGCAACGGTGAACTAAGCGACATTGCTGCATTGTATTGGACTGCATCAAACCTATTCAATCACATCGCCATTCGAACCATGAGTCTCCTCGAAAACCGAGGGATTGCGACCTCCAGAAAGTCGGAATTCTATCGTGTTAGAATAGAGTAATTTGTATCATCTGAAGGATAAGGGTTCTAGCAGTTTCAGTCTATTATGAGCTGAAACATGTTTGCCCAAATGTGAATGGCTAAGTCACGACCGGCCACCACACATATGAGGCATATATGAGACATATTGTTGCGAATTTGATAGTGAAATTTACGCAATCAAAAATTCGGAAAGAGCAGATCAGAACAACTTGGTGCAGAAACAAAAAATGGGACATTAAACAAATTACTTCTTAAAATAAGCTAGTCATTTCTCCAAGACTACATCGATCAACGCTTTAGCGGAGAAGACCAGCAAAGCATTATCAAACCATATAAAAAACTAAGACATTCTCTCCGACATGAAACTAACTCTGTTCTTAAGTTTACCTTTGAACTTAACGGACAGGAAGTAAGGTTACTTTAATTCCAACGAAGTGTCAATATAAATCCTTCTAAAATAAAACAATTGTGACTGGCATAAGACTCACCTTGATTAACTTTAACACATCAAAAAGGAACGTGTACGTCTTTTTAGAAGCATTCATAACTGTCTTTCGTGTCCGGTACACACGTTCCACCTTTCGGACATCCATGGAATAGCGGGTAACAAGTGGCTCGGTAGGAGCACCTCCAGCCATAATATCTCTGAAGGATGTTGTAGCACAGAATACATAGTAACTCAGATAATGTTAGAACTTACGGGTCAACAGCGGCAATTTTCGTTTTTTGGTGAGTAAGCCTCTTTTGTTTAAGAGCTGCAATCTTGTCCGCAGTAAGAGAGTCATTTAAAGCTCGTACTTCAGATGGATCAACGCGATCCTTATTCAAGAGTTGGTCCACTCGAGGCCTGAAACTATTGAAATCTCAAAGTCATACAGATAGAACTGAGTCGAACACGCAAGATCCATCGGAGACAGGCAGAATTTCTACACAACACGTAAACGCACCGTGCATTATGCTCCAATTTCAATTTCTTTGCCTCGGGCTCCTCAACCGTTTCCGGAACAAGCCGACTAATGGCAATGCCAGGAGCGGGTGCATGTGATGGATTATGATTGGTTGGGATTTCTAGTCGATTTCCACTTAAGTAATCAAGGATTTCCCTTCTGAAAGAAGAAGTATACTTCTACAACCAGTACATCAATGTTAGAAGCCGAACATTCACCGATCGGGACGTGAAACGACTTTCACATTAGCAGCAGTAGCATCACGAACATAGGAGGGATGAGTCTTGGCGCGATGTTCCCAAAGAAACAGTAACGCATCTATCGTGTAGTAGTCGTTCTGCTTACCATACACCTAAACTTCTACCGCTGTCCAGAAATCATGTTCATTAATCCTGCATTGTTCAAATTTTTTACCTCTTATTTTCAACAGCAAATTACGGATAAATGATAAAAAAGGGGCAAAGCTCCCAACGTTGATCTACTCCTGAGGGTTGCGCCACGCACTCGAATTCATTAAGCATCGTCAGAGGTGGATGAATGCATATCTGACTCATACAACAACTCGTATTGGCCTACCGATGTATTGAGCCGGTGCTTCTATCCTTCCAGACAAGTCTAGCGCCAATTTACCGAGCCCGGAGAGATGAAGGGATTGATGAACCTGGGGCACGAGGATCGATCCTATGTGTATTGCGGGGCATCTCCGCCCACTACGTTACACTCGCACGTAAGTAAATTAGGGACATAGGAATAAATGTATTCAATAAAAATTTAAACAAAACGAATAAAAGTTCCTAGACATATCTCAGAGCAAGTGAGAAACTCACGAAGAATCAACTACGAACAGAACTTACCAGGAGATTTGTCTCAGTATCCTTGTGATACGCTCTATCACCAAAGGCGTAGTACTTTTCGTTATTCTGAAATAGCGCGAAAACTAGAGAAATAAGGTAGCATTCACTGATAGAGCAGATAAGTCATGAAGACATTCTATGCAAAAGAATCTTACGTGGATGATTTCCTTCATGGAAAGCTGCCCTGAGGCCACTTCGCACAGATATCGCAGAATTTCGCTCATTCTTCCTCTACAGTATAACAGAATTAAACGTAAAAAAAAGAGTTTACCTTGATATGAGCGATATTTCAGCAAATGCAAACACTGTAGCAACAGAACAACACGCAGCCTAAGAAATTAAACACCAACAAAGTAAGGAGACGAGTAAAAAAAAATTTAAACGATGTAAAATAAAAGTTAAAAACAAAAAAGCTTTGTAAAGCCCAAGAGAAAATTGTTAAGAATGATTGAGAAAAAGTGGTAGAACAAAAAAAAAATCGTATAAAAGCGAGCATGAAATATTCCGTAGAATTTAGTGTAAGTCCGTAGTTACGAATTACAGCTTCTCACGCACAATGGGAGGTCAGCTTGGTGTGAGTGTTGTTGAAGGACGGAGGAACAGGTAAGCTCTTCAGGTTTGGTATATGGATTGGATTTGGACATCTTGTCACTCAGGAATTCAGTTGGCATTTTCCTACACACCTACGCACCATTACTTCATACTCACCTAAGGTGAGCTGCTGTTTTCATTACCTGTGTTACCTGATGCCCAATTGACCGTCGAGTGTCTCCAGCGGGCGCCTCTAAATCTTCCATTTCTTCTTGTCGCGAACAGTAGCCCAGCGGGTTCTGAGCGCTCTAGGTACTCGTCGAGCATCATATCCTTCTTCTAGGCTCTTCGTGAAGAACTCTGACCATCGGGTTGGTGGTCTTTCTGCGTTTGATGAAAAAAAAGTGAAACTTTCGGCGTTCAAACCCTGAGTGATGAGCCGTGCATTTGATTTCATTAAATATCGTTAGAGGTGACTGAATACATATCTGGCCTTTACAATGACTCATGGTGTCCTATCGATGTATCGAGCCAATGCTGCTATCCTCCCAGACAAGGGTAGTACCAACTTGCCAACCGCGGAGGGATGGAGAGTTTGGTGAGCCTGGGGCGGTCCCTTCTGCATTGCAGTGCGCCTCTTACTACTGCGCTACGCGTGCCAATGCGTTTGATATCCTGAGCGTTAGGTGAAGGCTTGTGAAAGTCCTAACATGTTAATCATTCAACACCTCTACACTGAGAAGTGTCTACGAGAAAATGACCAGTATCCAAACTGCTGCACAGGTTGTGCGTGCAGGCCCCAGAAAGTGTGTGAATGACGGCTGTTCGACAATTTGGGAAATAGATGAAGTGGTGGAACCCATTCCACATGTGAGGATGGTCTATCTATGTTTACGAAAACACTAACAAATAAATGTCTAGTGGACATAGGTATTACATGGTTTGCTACTTATTATACAGAATATATAAATGTAGAAATAGAAATCAATACCGAAAGAGTTAATCATGGATTGGGTCAATGCGGCAAAGGCGGCGGGTTTAGAGCCCTGTTTCTCGACTTAAGAACGACCATCCAACATGTCCTATCCTATATTTGCTTACCCGCTTTTGGCTTCTACATCGCCTTTGAGCGGTCGGTTACTTTTTCGCTACTACTTTCGTTTCTGATTTCGGTTTTAACATCTCTCCGATTCAACTAGTAGGAAGACCGAGCGAAGGATTCGTCACCGAAAACACACCTTCCTCTGATCCACATCATGGTGAAGACCTGGATACGCCATTGCAAGGTTACGTCAGGACCCCAGGGAGGACCAAGTTGCATGACCAGCAATTGGCCAGCCGCAGTACCCCGCACACAGGGTGCTCCCATCTATGACATCAGGCGGTGAGACAACCGGTGAGAGGCTAGAAAATTTCGGGTTGCGCAGGACGTCATTAGAACCGGATCTGACAAGCACACGTACGACACGCCATGGAGACTGCTTCTTTCTATGCGCGTATAATTCCAGAACACTCTCCGCAGACGCCGATCTCCACGCCCTTCTTGTAGGCGCAGATCGAATTAAATTTCATGTGATAGCATAACAAGAAACAAAAATCAAGAAAACCTAAATACGCCAACTAAACAACAGGGCCCTTGTTATCCGTGGAGAAAAGGTCTCGTCACGAAATGTCAGCGGCGTAGGCTTTGTCGTCCACCCGTCTATAGTCCATCTCGTCGACTCATACGAGATCCTTTCCCCTCGCATAGCTGTCCTCCGTCTTCAACTGCCGCATCCTAAGAAGACGACAATCATTAACTGCTACTCACCGACCGACGCAGTTGATGAGTACGAATTAAAGGCGTTCTACTATCAGTTGCAGGAAGTCATCCGCAATGATAAAGCATATCATAAATTGTCGAAGACTTCAACGCCAGAATAGGAAAGGCCAACGAGAGCGATTACAGGATCGGTCCTACATCCCTGCTTGAGAAAAACCACTTGGAATTCTTCCGTCGGGAGTTTGAGTTGCGATAGAAAGCATGAAAAGAGGCATAGCTCTAGGACCCGATAATATTACCGCCGACTTCCCCAGAGCTGGAGGCCACAATTTACATATACTTCTCGCAGACCATATGACAGCATACCTTCAGAAGGAAAAAATCGCAGACCAGTGGAGGACGTCGAGCACGGTCATCCTGCCTAAGAAAGGAGACCGAAAGGATCTTCGTAACTATCGTCCTAAATGCTTGTTAAATGTACTGTACAAGCTTTTCACGAAGATTGTCCTCTCGCGCATATCAAGAACATTGGATGAGACGCAACCAGTCGAACAAGCAGGATTTCGAAAAGGATTTTGCTGCATGGACCACATCCAAGCCGTGTCCAGGGTCATCGAAGTCTGTCGGGAATACCACTTGCCTCTAGTCCTAACCTTTGTCGACTGTGAAAAAGTGTTTGGTAGGGTCGAAACTAATGCAATCCTATCAGCGCTCGTCGACCAAGGAGTGGACCCGCGCTACATAAAAACTCTGTCCGACTGTTATCGGAACTGTGCTATGAAAATACAGTTTTTCCATCGACCTCTTACCATGCCCACGGAAAAAGGGGTTTGACAGGGCGACACAATTTCGCCAAAGTGTTCAGTGCCGCATTGCAATGGATAATGCACATTCGATTGGGAGGAGAAAGGCATACGTAGTGATAAAAAATCCCTATCAAACCTTCGTTTTGCCGACGAAATTGTCATCTTCTCAAGGAGTAGTAGCGAAGCAGGGATGACGAGGTCAACGAAGCTGTGAAAAAGGTTGGACTTCGCATAAATGGAAAAAAGACCCAGTTCATGAAAAACCCATGGTGCGAAGGCGAAAAAATTGAATTGGATGGGTCTCTCATTGCAGAGACCACTTCGTGCGTTTACCTTGAGAGAACAGTGAACATGGAAAACAACATGAAAGAGAAACCAGATAGAGGGAGAGCAGCTTGGGCTGCATTCGGCCCTTTCAAAGAGGCCACCGACCAAATGAAGGACGCGAAAATCCGCGCTCATCTCTTCGATTCTACGGTCCTCCCAGCGCTCTGTTATGGTGCAGAGACGTGGGTTGATACTTCAACAACGTCAAGAATTCTTCGAACCACTCACAAAGCGCTTGAGCGATGTCTTCTAAGACATAACCGGCACTCTCAATATCTAGCCGGGATGCGAAGTTCTGACTTTCGAAATCTGTCACATCTTCGAGATCCAGAGGAGAATATACATCGAGAGCGAAACATAGATGGGCCGGTCACATAATGAGAAGAACAGACGACAGATGGACAAAAAGAACAGTAGAGTGGACTCCAAGAGAATGCAAACGTCCCCTTGGGCGACCACCTACACGTTGGGCGGACGTGTTCGTAAACAAAGTTAATCAGCTGTACCCGCAGCTGCAGCTGTTTTACAGATCACGGTGTGGGACTCGCACGCGCTACCATTCTCGAAGAAAGCCGCCAGCCACCATGAACTACGAATGCGATAGAAAGGAACGAATGGCATATGTACTGGGGAGTAGGGATCCGCACAACTCGCGAAGACGGGCCGTCCAAGTATCCAAATATACTTGCTTATTAAGATACATAAGCTTACTTTCCTCCCAACGGTTTACTGCCTCATCTTGGCTGGGAGGCACTCTTGGGTGTCGGACTGCGTTGTACAGCGGGGGATTCATCCCTTTGGTAGGACCTCCTCATGCTGAGTCCGGCGTTTCCGTCAGGAAGTTCAACTAAGAGTAAACCACTACCAGGATCCACCACCACCCTGGTGTCAAAGTCGCATGATGGCAAATCTTCTTGTGATTGACAAGGGCTGCAACTACCTGTGGTGGTGAAGACCTGAGGCAGACTTTGGTCAGGCTGACCTCAGGATTCCATGCAATCACATTGTCTCAACCAGCAAATCTCCGAAAAATGGAGGTTATGCTGGGGCCCGTAGAACCAGTGAGGACGGGCCATTCAAGTACCAAGTATCAAGTAAGCTTACTTCTACTGATGATCTTGCGTCCACTGATCAATCATCATTTAAAGTGAGACCAATCATCAGTTCTATAGGTGGGCCAATGAAAAGAACAGCGTGGTTCCTAAGCCTTATCCCCACCCAGTTGCTAAAATTCATTCCAACCCATTTACACAATACCAAATATTTCTAGATCACCTACGGTGCGGCAACCAAACAGCACGCAGGTAATGGAGTCATTCGATGTTACCTCACTTTATACCAACGTGTCCAGTGACTCCACTATGCAAGCCATTCTCGAGTTGCTCGTAGAGCACAAAAAGAAAATAAAAATATACGGCTTGTCGATTGCGCGAAAAATGACTCTCTTGAAACAGTGTCTTCGTTGTTCAATCTTCAGTTGGCCTGGGAAATATTTCTTACAAATTAGAGGGTTGGCTATGTGACAGCGATTAGCACTAAGCCTTGTCATCGCTTTCATGTCTAACGTGGAAGCTCCCGTTCTTTATCGCCGACCCTTACTCTACTGTTGACACATAGACGACTGCTTCATCGTCTCTTCCACACAAGAAAAGATGGATGAGTGCTTTAAATTGTTAAATAGACAATCAGAGAAAAATTCACACGGGAAAAACCAACTGATAACTGGCTTTCACTTTTAAACTTTCAAGTAAAGCTCACAGAAAGAGGCTATATAACAAAATGGTATCGTAAGGGGCGCGTGTGACGCAGTGGTTGGAGGGGCTACTCCGACACACACGTGGAATCCATCCACGTGCCCATGGCCCACCAAGCCCTCCATCCCAGCCGGGGTCGGCAAATTGGTACCAGACTTGTCTGGGAGGATATCAGCACTGGCTGGATACATCGGCAGGCCACCACGAGTCATTGAAAAGGCCAGATATGCATTCAGTCATCTCCAAACGATGCTTAATGAGGTCGAATATATAGCGCATGCCTTAGGGATTGATCAACGCCGAGGGCTTTATCCTTTTTACCCTTTATCGTTTGTCAAGTAGTAAAAATGTGCTAGTTCAATAGCTCTCATCTTATCCTCCATTTATAAAAAACTGCAAAAACATGTACCGAACGACGGAAAATGTGTGCAATGCAAAAGAGGAAAGGAAGGAATCGTAAAACCTAGCACAGCACGAAAAAATGACCGTTTCCAATGGCTACGAAGCACAAACCACTCGGGTCAGACAAAAAGGCGGAATTGTTTTCCAAAATTACGTTTCGAACCTAGGTAAGATCTCCTTTAAGCCACCCTTCATATCAAATGAAGTAGGATACGCCATTAAGAGATGCTTAAGAAAAAGTGGTCTTGAAAATCATGTAACGATTATTGACATCCCACCAAAGAAAATAAAAATATACGGCTTGTCGATTGCGCGAAAAATGACTCTCTTGAAACAGTGTCTTCGTTGTTCAATCTTCAGTTGGCCTGGGAAATATTTCTTACAAATTAGAGGGTTGGCTATGTGACAGCGATTAGCACTAAGCCTTGTCATCGCTTTCATGTCTAACGTGGAAGCTCCCGTTCTTTATCGCCGACCCTTACTCTACTGTTGACACATAGACGACTGCTTCATCGTCTCTTCCACACAAGAAAAGATGGATGAGTGCTTTAAATTGTTAAATAGACAATCAGAGAAAAATTCACACGGGAAAAACCAACTGATAACTGGCTTTCACTTTTAAACTTTCAAGTAAAGCTCACAGAAAGAGGCTATATAACAAAATGGTATCGTAAGGGGCGCGTGTGACGCAGTGGTTGGAGGTGCCACTCCGACACACACGTGGAATCCATCCACGTGCCCATGGCCCACCAAGCCCTCCATCCCAGCCGGGGTCGGCAAATTGGTACCAGACTTGTCTGGGAGGATATCAGCACCGGTACATCGGCAGGCCACCACGAGTCATTGAAAAGGCCAGATATGCATTCAGTCATCTCCAAACGATGCTTAATGAGGTCGAATATATAGCGCATGCCTTAGGGATTGATCAACGCCGAGGGCTTTATCCTTTTTACCCTTTATCGTTTGTCAAGTAGTAAAAATGTGCTAGTTCAATAGCTCTCATCTTATCCTCCATTTATAAAAAACTGCAAAAACATGTACCGAACGACGGAAAATGTGTGCAATGCAAAAGAGGAAAGGAAGGAATCGTAAAACCTAGCACAGCACGAAAAAATGACCGTTTCCAATGGCTACGAAGCACAAACCACTCGGGTCAGACAAAAAGGCGGAATTGTTTTCCAAAATTACGTTTCGAACCTAGGTAAGATCTCCTTTAAGCCACCCTTCATATCAAATGAAGTAGGATACGCCATTAAGAGATGCTTAAGAAAAAGTGGTCTTGACAATCATGTAACGATTATTGACATCCCACCCAATACCCTAACGGGGGGGATTGTATCAGTTCAGGTACAATATGCTTGATCACATATGAGGCATGCGATGTGTGATACATTGTGGAAACCGGTAGTGAGCTTTATGTCCGCATAAAAGAACACTTAGATGGGAAAGTTAAAATTCGTCAAAGCATTCCTCTAAGTACACATAGGGTACAAAAGCACAATGCCGATGATTTTGAAGTGAATGTCCGGATCCGAGCGCAGGAGTGGAAAACTTCAATGTGCAAGACTCTTGAGGTGTTTTAGATAAATTTCAAAAATCTAAAGATAAACCGAGAAGACAGATACCTCACTATCAAACGTGATCTGGCGTCTTATTTCAAAATTATTTTTTGACTGCGGTGGGTCTTGCCCACCATCCCACGTGAGCAGCACGCGGGCAGTCCCACTCGTAACAGCACGGTGAGTAGCCTTTTTCATCAATATGGCCTTCGCTTAAAGAGTTTGATCTTTATTAATTCTATAAATATTTCACTGAATGTAAGGCTACCGTTACACATAATACGTCAAGGCTCTGAGAAAGGCGAAATTGCCGGAAAGTCAGCCATCGACCAAAAACGCCAACAATGACATCCCACCCAATACCCTAACGGGGGGGATTGTATCAGTTCAGGTACAATATGCTTGATCACATATGAGGCATGCGATGTGTGATACATTGTGGAAACCGGTAGTGAGCTTTATGTCCGCATAAAAGAACACTTAGATGGGAAAGTTAAAATTCGTCAAAGCATTCCTCTAAGTACACATAGGGTACAAAAGCACAATGCCGATGATTTTGAAGTGAATGTCCGGATCCGAGCGCAGGAGTGGAAAACTTCAATGTGCAAGACTCTTGAGGTGTTTTAGATAAATTTCAAAAATCTAAAGATAAACCGAGAAGACAGATACCTCACTATCAAACGTGATCTGGCGTCTTATTTCAAAATTATTTTTTGACTGCGGTGGGTCTTGCCCACCATCCCACGTGAGCAGCACGCGGGCAGTCCCACTCGTAACAGCACGGTGAGTAGCCTTTTTCATCAATATGGCCTTCGCTTAAAAAGTTTGATCTTTATTAATTCTATAAATATTTCACCGAATGTAAGGCTACCGTTACACATAATACGTCAAGGCTCTGAGAAAGGCGAAATTGCCGGAAAGTCAGCCATCGACCAAAAACGCCAACAACAACGACAACGGAAACTTGTACCAACCTCGCATCAGCTGAACAGGATAAGTTTATAAGGCAATATAAATAAGTGTGAAAACTGTTCATGCCGATGTTTATTGGAATTATTAAGAGGTGGTTCCAGACCTGTCTAGGAGGATAGTAGCACTGGCACGATACATCGGTAGGCCACCGCGAGTCATTGTAAACTCCAAATATGCATTCAGGCACCTCCAGCGATTCTTAATGAAGTGAAATGCATAGCGCATCCCTCAGGGATTGATCAACTCTAGGAGCTTACCCTGTTTATCCTTTATATGGATTGCGTGGGTGTTTAGCCCAAATTTTGTTTTCACAACAAGTTGCAGGTCTGTGTGACAGGTCTTGTCTATGCTTTCTCATTCGCTAATTAGCCAGAAGATATCGGAGGCAGTGGATATACGACTTGATTAACTATTACCATAACGATCTCAAAATAGCTTCCGTTCGTCGAGGTGTTACCGGAATCACTCTAGCTTATTTTGGTGTTACCGGAACCCACTTCCACATTAACAGAAAATGAATCTCTCTAATGCTTTAACTTGTTACTTCACTTCTGAGTTATTTTAACATATGCCAAACGACCTCCCATACCCTTCACTAATGGACCACTTATTGGGAAGATAGAACAGTGGTAATGATGTCCGTCATCACGAGCATGGTACTAGTTCGATTCCGCATCTGGCCAACCAAGTCTCTTATCTTCCCGGGGCTGCGAAATTGGTACTGGACTCATCTGGGGAAAAAATCAAATCACTCTCTGCAATCCAACTGGGAGCGCCCCAGCCCGGCTATCTCAGGACTCCAGGGAGAATTGCTCGACCAGCATTCTATAACATTCAAGAAGAAATGGGAATCCTCAAGCAGAAACCGAAGCCACACGTAAGAACTTGGAACACTTTCGTGGAAGATGGATGCGAGGAAACGAATCGAATGTGAGAAGTGCTGGGCCCGCACAGTAGACGTGAAGACGGATCAAATAAAATAAGGTGTCTACGGTAGGGAACGAACGCGCTATTGTCCTTTCCGGGGGAGTAACGCGCTCACCACCACACCATGCGGTTTTAATTTTCTGGTCTAAATTTTGCATTATTGACACATGACAATGCTCCATTGGAGTTTCTCGTCTGAATTCCTTATTTGTTTATCCCTGAAGGAGCGTTATTCCCATAGGCTGGCGTTAGCTTCCTACCTTCCTGCCTCATTCTTTTTCTCAGAATTCTACCTGGCACCGTCTGTCGATGAGATCAAGCTCTGGTGAAGCTTTGACGACGACACGACGGTAAAGGAGTTTCAACGACGACAATTGCGGACTGCCACAGAACAACATAATACGAGCGACGTAGATGGATTAGCATATCGACGCCAGCAAAGGGCGTCATTGACGGGACGGCAACCGGTCAACAAGTTCCAAGGCATGTGAAAACATTTATTGTAATAACTGCGTAACGCCTGTGTAACTGTTTCACCTTGTGAAACTAAACCCTATTCGTCTCCAGTTATGGTTACCATGTTTTCATAACAAGTATAAATCTAAGAAATCCACCAGAAATATCCTCCTGTTAAGCTGATTTCTAATCTGTTATCATATCAATGAAGTTGACTACCACTTTGCTAAAATGCTTTCGATTTCATTAAATGATTTGCTTCTTGTATAATCTATTTATATACCGTATGCTTCGATCTGTTGTGCCGACCTCGAGCTCCGAATTAAACAAGCCCTCTATCCTTCGGATTCTCGGAAAGAAACACTTACTTGATACGTGCCAGGTCTACTGTGTATACATTCACTTATACGATGCTCCGAATGGAGTCCAATGCACGGCATAGTGCTGATCGATAAAGCAGAGCTGAACGCTTTATCGTCTACCACTTTTCAGTTGCATGAAAACCCTGTTTGCAAATCGCATTCCATGCAGTCAGTCATGTTTTTTCAAACTTTTTTGTTTGTAAATTTTCGGATAGATCGAATTTGAATGTCCGTTCAACAGTTTCTAGAACAACGAACAGCTTTAGACCATCAGCAAAGTACTGGACCACTGGATTGTCATCAGTGCTATTTAACCATCTTTCCACTGCTCATAAAGTGGTTGATGCCTCGACTGCTTTAGGCGAATTGCCAAACCACTCACACGGACAATGCTGCTGATACTCAGCTCATCGCACTACAAGTGCATCATGTCTTGGGTTTTCTTTACATTTGCAACAATGCGAACTGATTTCAATGCGTATCATGCAAAGAATCATACCAACCGCTTTCAACTTCACATCGACATTTCTCAGTTCATACTGAAGTTTGCTAATTGGAATAAAACCCATTACGTTGCATGGATTTTATTGCTTTTGCAAGCTTCTTTATTCTGAATCGATGAAATCCGATTTTCGGAAGTTCAGGAATCCGATTCCTTTCACGCTTTTGACTCAGCAAGTCGGACTAGAGCGATCTCGTTCACTGCAACACGACAGCATTCCTTAGCGCATCGCTGATTCTCGTAGCTGCCAAGCTTGCTTCGGAATGTCTAAATATCAGGACTCTCTTAACCCTTTTACTTTTGCCTATTCTTTTTAACGGCAAGGTATATTGCGAAATATAACTTTTATAATGCTGAGATATTTGCAAAACTCCGGACAACAGGTGTCTGCAGTGGGGAACGAACGCGCTATCGTCCTTTCCGAGGAGTAACGCGTTCACCACCACACCATGCGGGTCCTTCGTTTTGCCTGTCTCTCAGCTAGTTCTATCGATCTTTTGCCATCAGCAACCATCCGCTAGCGGGATTGAACGGTTACGGTTGTGATTATAACTAAAGCCTCAGCGTAATTGGGTTCATTACCGATTTAGGCTCCCCAGATCAATCTCGCTGACGGGTGATTGCTGATGGAAGAAATCGATAGAACTAGCTGAGAGACAGGCAAAATGAGGAACCAGCATGGTGTGGTGGTGAACACGCTGCTCCCCGGAAAGGACAATAGCGCGTCCGTTCTCCACCGCACACACTTGCGGCCTGGAGTTCTGCAAATATCCCAGTGCCATTAAAGAAAGTTATCCGGACTCTGTTTCAAAATTTTGGATTTTTAGTTCCAATCGAATTTAAAATCGAAAGAACATGTTACAGAATTATTTACATTCTGGTTACGATGAGGTGAGGTACATTCTATAGGCCTATGAAGCTCTTTTCCATCACTTAATAATGAAGAAGTCATAGCCTATTGTCGAAAAATCCGCATCGTTATGACTGTTTTAGTAAGAAGCCCAACATGTGTAGAAAGACGACAAACAATAAGACAGTCATTAAAACATAAGATACTTTGCTGTCCAAAACAGCTAAAAAATTAAGTGCGTTCTTCACATTTCAATTCATTTTCTATCGTCTGCGAAAGGCATGTGTGGCTCAGTGGTCGGAGGTGCCCTGCAACACACACAAGGAGTCAATCTCCGAAAACATGGCCCATGGCCCACCAAGCCTTCCATCCCTCTGAGGCCGGCAAATTGGTAGTAGACTTGTTTGGGAGGATAGCAGCTCTTTCTCGATACATCTTTAGGCCACCGCGCGTCATTGTAAAAGCCAGGTATGCATCCAATCAACTCCAAATGATGCTTAATGAAGACGAATACGTGGTCATCCCTAAAGAGATTGATCAATGCCGAGAGCTTCATCCTTCATATATCCTTGTCGTCTAAGATATTCCTATGTTGTAACGGTCTTCGAAATTGTTACACAAATGTTTTTCAAAGATTTTTTCTTGCAAATTTCATATGAGTAATGACCATTGAAGTTGAGGAAATGCTGAAGTCTCTCGAATGTTGACGCATGTTCCTAGACCATTTCCGATTTCATCATATTTTCCTGACTTCTCTAGACTCATTTCGTTTCACGTTTGCCTCAGATTTGCATAAATTTGGATTTCCAAGCGTTTTCATCTTCGGATAATATTTTTGAAACGGTCGATTCTAAGTCGATGTGTCCCTAAATTTTCTTTAATAATCGGGCTTACCTGACAACAGTAAAGTTGGGCTAACTTTTAAATTAAAAAACTAGCTACGCTTGCAAGTTTATTTGAAGTTTAAAAATAAGAACTGCTAAAGGTTTTTGTTTAAGTGTCAACTCTAATAAATCATTTTTTCGTGTAACCGGTTTAGTCGATTTTTTTAAAATTACATTTTACTTGGCCTTCAGAGTGTTGATTTTAAAAATTTCACGACAAAAAAAGCCCTAAAAGTATGGACTATGTCG
>MQTX01000150.1:74914-105015 GCA_009735665.1 Angiostrongylus cantonensis | reverse complement strand
GTGTGTTGCATATATTTGTCGAAGCTTGAGTTTTTTATTCAGAATGTCAACAATTTCGATATGATAAATCGGATGGAGAGAATCCATTCAGCAAAAAATCCGTTCACGCCAACTCTTTTGTTTGTGATAAGTTCGTTGAGTTCACGATTGTGAATGTATCGAGACTGATGAGTGCCGAATCGACACGTTACTGCTAATTTTGTGCAAATCACTCTATTACGTGTGTGTGTGTTGCATATATTTGTCGAAGCTTGAGTTTTTTATTCAGAATGTCAACAATTTCGATATGATAAATCGGATGGAGAGAATCCATTCAGCAAAAAATCCGTTCACGCCAACTCTTTTGTTTGTGATAAGTTCGTTGAGTTCACGATTGTGAATGTATCGAGACTGATGAGTGCCGAATCGACACGTTACTGCTAATTTTGTGCAAATCACTCTATTACCAGTCAGCCTAAAGTAAATTCTGATATGTTTCCTTTCCTGTCTTTTCTTAATTCTTTCTTCTCTTTCCTCTTTTTCATCACTTTTCTCTTCTTTTTTGAAGTTTTCGAAGAATAATGGTATTCTTTCATTAAAACTTCGCCATCTTATCGTTTTTCTTAGCCACCGCTGTCGAGGTACTATTTGAGCCATATTCTTACTTTGATACTTGAACGGCCCGTCCTCACTGGTTGTGCTGGCCCCAGCACAATTTCCTTTTTCCGGAGTTTTGCTGGTTTAACCATTGTGGTTCTATGGAGTCCCGAAGTCTGCCTGGCGGAAGTCTACCCCAGGTCGTCACCGCTGCATACAGTCGCAGGCCTTGTGCATCAGTGGAGATTTGCCACCATGCGACTAGTTTGATACCAGGACGGTGCTCGACCTTGGCATTGGTTTACTCTTGGCTAGGCTTCCCGATGGAAACGTCAGACTCCTCAGGTTGGGAGACCCTGCTGTGGAGATGCTATATTCATAGTTCGTAATAATGATAGCGGAGGCAAAATTTAAATCAATCAAAGTTTTGTCACTTATTGTTATCAATTTTGCTATAAGATCACTATTAATGTGTTACCATTCTTTAGTGCCGTTGAATGGCTGACATTCGAGTGTTACTCTTCGGTTTTCGACCACAGAGGGCGAATCCGTTGAAGAGTTCTGCTTTTTCGACGCCTAGCACGTCCTCTTCATGTCGTTCCCACTGTTCTTCCACAGCATGTTGTATATCACCACAACGGGGCAAAAATCCTTTAATTTGATTACCAAAACTATCCTTATCGCCCTGGAGCTTGTTTCATTTCATCTCTTTCACTGTTTCCTTTTTCATCGTCTAAGCTTTTCGTCATCAATGAGACTTGTGTGTGGCTTTGGAATATACAGGAGTGACGCTTTTTCAAGGTTTTCGAACACATGTCGCACAGAAGAATCAATGTTAATGACGATCCATATGATGTTTTTGTCTCGTTTTAATCTTGTAGGAGTTCGCCAATGGACCATGGAGAATCGGTTGTCCGCCGATGACATTTTGGCTAACCGCTACGATTATTCAGATTACTGTATTGAAACAACGAATAGTTCGTCAAGTGGCGATAGCGATGAAATGATGATCGTTAGAGCACATGAAAGGTATGGTGGTTTATTCACTAGCATTCGGTTTCTAAGTGATAAAATGAGACCAGGATTCGGGCAAATGACAAAAAATTTTGGGACATTATTCGAATCTAGAGGTTTCTTCAGTGATTTGTAGGAAGTGGGAAGCATTCATAGGTTGTTTTATGGGAAATGAGAGCAACATTTACATCAGCGAAACCTAGTCTAATTTGGTTTCTCGCCTTAAGCAGGAGCCTGTCCCTCATCTAGGATTCCAGCTAAATTTCCTCGGATTCCCAGAGGAAGCCCTGAACTTGACGAATTAACGTTGCCTGTTTCGTGTACGTTGCCGCTGCCATCGACTGCTACTATAAATCAGTTTGTCAAATCGCATAAAGTGCTAGTAAGTGAGAAAAGCTGTTTACTCTTTGAACAATTCAGAATCCGGTTCGAGATGTTTTCATTCTCGTTTTCCGACCTTCCTTCATAATTCTTATAAGATATCGATTAATCAATGTCTCAAACACTTTTTATGATTTATCGCTTTACAGTTATGAATCATATGTAGGATTCCAGCTAAATTTCCTCGGATTCCCAGAGGAAGCCCTGAACTTGACGAATTAACGTTGCCTGTTTCGTGTAGGTTGCTGCTTCCATCGACTGCTACTATAAATCAGTTTGTCAAATCGCATAAAGTGCTAGTAAGTGAGAAAAGCTGTTTACTCTTTGAACAATTCAGAATCCGGTTCGAGATGTTTTCATTCTCGTTTTCCGACCTTCCTTCATAATTCTTATAAGATATCGATTAATCAATGTCTCAAACACTTTTTATGATTTATCGCTTTACAGTTATGAATCATATGTATATTTTTTATTTTATTTTATTTTATTTGATCCGTCTTCACGTCTACTGTGCGAATCACAGCACTTCTCACAATCGATTCGTTTCCTCGCATCCGTTGTCCTCGAAGGTTTTCCAGCTTTTACGTTGGCTTCTGTTGCTGCCTGAGTATTTTCGTTTCATCTTGAGTCTTGTAGAATGCTAGTCCAGCATTTCTCTCTGGAGTCTTGAGATAGCCAGACTGGAACTTTTTTTCCCAATTGGATTGCAGACAGTGATCTTTTCCGAGATATGTCCGCTACCAATTTCTCGATCCTGGAGGGATCAGAGGCTTGGTTGGCCCGAAGCAGAGTCGAACTAGGACCATGCTTGTGATGGCGGACATCACTACATCTGTGCTATCCGCCCCCTTGTTTGGCAGCTTATGCTATGTCTATTTCGGCATTTTTATATCCGTAGATCCCATCCGATGGGTACGATTTATTACAGTGATAACATTTGAAATAACGCTTAAACCAAAATTTCAATCACATTGAACACAGAGTCCTTGCACACTCACCGCTTTCTATGAGCCTTCCACTTATCATGTTATGTGGAGGCCAACCGCGCACTGTTCACATGGAAACGTAATGTGCCCGTCCCATCAAAATAGCAGTCTTATATACTGCCCAATATCACGCGTGATAATGAGGCATTCCTCCCTGCGGTTCATTTTTGGATTCTTGGAATTAATCCAGAATGCCTCGAGAATTTTACGCGCTTGTGTTCTCGATTCTTGCGCGAGGATCGTAACCTCTACTTGGACATAACCACAAATAACGGTTATTATTGTTGTTATTTTTGCTTATCAACCAAGTTATTGACAAATCAAAACAGGTTTTTTGTAAATGGTAAAGTGTAAGTGATATCATCGAATTATTGCAGAAAGTATGGTAAAGAACTTCTACGCGGAAAAATGTAATTTGAGGAAAAATTGACCTTTAGGGAGAATGTACTGACCGCTTGAAGCGACGCATATGTTTGCATAAAATGCACGCCGTCCGTTAGATGTTTAGAATGAAAACCGCTATCAATATGAACGGTATTCTATCGGCAGCCTTGCATTTTAAGCGGGCGTGGCTTAATATGAGTCATATGTGAATCATACGCGACCGGAAGTAATTGCTTCCCTTTCCGAACTGAAACAATCACACAGTGAACATCGAGAATTTTAATGAAGCAGATCAACGCAGTGATAAGCGATGTACTCCATCAGGAAGCAAGGTGCCGGTTTGAACCCTTCTTTTGCGGTCTCCTCCAATCCACGTGGGACACCTTTGCTTAGATATCTCCAAGATTGCAGGAAGAATCGATTTGACCAACACTCTACGACATTAATAAAAAAGACGCAGTGTTAAAGCAGTAACCAAGGGAACACGTGGATTGCTCGGAGACCTTCGTGGGCGATGATGGATGCAAGGAAAACGAATCGAATGCAAGAAGTGCTGGGATCCGGCACTGTAGATATGATGACTGGCCATTTCAAACAAAATCTGAGAAAAAAAAAAGGAAAACGGCAGCAACGTTTTCTTGTGGACAACGCAAATTTCCTTATTACACAATGAGTTCTGTTTTCCCTTCGAGATGACAAAGTTCTTCTTCCATTTTTTGTCGACGAGACTTGTTTCTAGAACGGCGAAGCCACCTTGGTCAGCAGCACTGCCTTTTAGACTTTTGCGAAATTTTCAAGTCTTCAAGTACTTCAGTTGTCGAGATAATTATCGACTACTATTGCCAAACAAAGGGCGCGTGTGGCGCAGTGGCTGGAGGCGCTACTGCGACACACACGGGAAATCGATTCCCGTGCCCAAGGCTCACCAAGCCTTCCATCCCTCGGAGTCGGCAAATTGGTACCAGACTTGTCTGGCAGGATAGGAGCACTAACTTAATACATCGGTAGGCCACTGCGAGACATTGTAAAAGCCAGATTCAATCACCTCCGAACGATGCTTAATGAAGTCGAATGCATGGCGCATCCCTCATGGGTCGGTCAAAACCCAGAGCTTTATCCTACTATTTTATTTATCGAAAAACTGATATCAAGTTTTATGTGCTACTGTTTAACGCGAAACGAATTTTATTATGAGTTATTCCTAGTTTCTATGCATGTGATCAATCCTTGAGGGATGTGTCAAGCATTCGACTTCGTTAAGTATCGTTGAAGGTGATTGAATGCATATCTGGCCTTTACAATGACTCGCGGTGGCCTGCCGATCTATCGAGCCAGTGCTGCTATCCTGCCAGACAAGTCTGGTACCAATTTGCCGACCCCGGGGGGATGGAAGGCTGGGTGGGTCATGGGCGCAGGAATCGATTCCACGTGCGCGCCGCAGTGGCGCCTCCAACCACTGCGCTACATGCGCCCCTAGCTTTTTTGGATACCACAAAAAATCTTCTTCTACTATCTTAGGTTTGGGATTTATTCGTACCTCATCAATTTACTGGTCGGTTCAGTTTCATTACTTTATAAATTCCTTTAGAAATTCATCACTATCCTTTTGGTTTGCTTTTTTTTTTACTAATTTATTATTTTGGTTGAATTTATCGAAAGAGTCGCCACTGGTAGTCAGTGATGTCTGCAAGGGGTAAGTCTGTTCCTGTCTAAACAACGAGGTAAAAATCGACTCTTCGAACTCGTTCTCAGTCACAGTGACCCTGTTGACCCTGATGAATACTCACTTCCATATACATTAGTCTACCTTGTTGTCGTGTATGTGCCTCTACATGAATAGGAATGCCGCAAATTAAGTGCACAACGCTGTTGAAAACATAGAACACATCAAATAATCCGTCACGTGAATTCATCTATTTGCGTGGACCCCTCGTCACACTTTGCTTATTCAGTTCTACATCTCACTAATTGACAGTTTTGACCTCGAAGACTACTAAACCACCCAGAGAGGAATAGGTTTCAGTTGAGGACTAACCGAAGAGGTAGTCGACTACTTGGTTCGCATCTTGATGATGAAAGATACGCAGGTCGCGTAAGAGAAAATGCACAGGATGATTTTGAAATCGTGCTTAAAAGATTTAAAGTAGCATGTGGAAGTGGTGAATTGGGTTGATAGATGATGCATGGACAACGATTGTGACAATGCACGTAGTCGCGGTCGCTGCTGCTGCTGCTGCTAGCTGCACGCAACGTTTGCGTGCTTGACAAGTGAGCGGGAGCGATACGAGCGGGACCTGGGGGCGGGAGACATTAGGCGACGGCAGGCTACAGTAGTACACCATGCGTTCAAATTGTAAGTTAAAATGATTAATAATTAAGTGTAATATTGCGCGACTTAGGAGGAAATTAAAGGTTGTGTTTATGTAATTGATGGTGCAGCCTAATGGTAAGCATAAAAATAGATATCTAACCAACTAACTGAAGGAGGAATTAGTGTTCATTCTGGTGGGCGATTCCATGCATCTGGTTTATTGCTGTTAGTAATTTAATATAGCTGCGTATTTTTTTATTATATGTGTATTTATACAAATATTTTCGTACCCTCCCAACGGTTTACCGTCTCATCGTGGCTGGTAGGTGTTCCTGAGTGTCATATTGCGATGTAGAGCGAGGTGATTCATCTCCCTGGCAAGATTTCCCAGGCCGAGAAGGAGTCCGACGTTTCCATCAGGAAGCCAAGCTAAGAGTGAACCAATACTAGGATCAACCACCGTCCTGGTATCAAAGTTGCCTGGTGGCAAATCTCCCTCTGATGCACAAGTGCTGCGACTGCATATAGTGGTGACGACCTGTGGCAGACTTTGGCCAGGCTGGCCTCGGGATTCCAAGGAACCACAATGACTTAACCAGCAAATCTCCAAAAAGTGGAAATTATGCTGGGCTCCGCACAACCAGTGGGGACGGACCATTGAAGTATCAAGTGTTTTTGTATGCCACAAGCTTAATAGATGTTCGCTTCAAACCTTGTTTACGATCTAAATTCAAAAATTTGAAGCCGACAAGGCAATATGAATGTTTGTTTCCGGGAAAACACATCAAATCAACGGATTGATGAGGAGAAGTTTTCGCCTTTTGACTTTCGAAGTCCTTTGAGCTCGTTGTGGTGCATCAGAATCAAGCCGCTGGAGGAAACGGAATTCTGACTACGAATCCTTTGAGGAATAATTACCTATGTATGACGAAAATCTCCCTCTGATGCACAAGTGCTGCGACTGCATATAGTGGTGACGACCTGTGGCAGACTTTGGCCAGGCTGGCCTCGGGATTCCAAGGAACCACAATGACTTAACCAGCAAATCTCCAAAAAGTGGAAATTATGCTGGGCTCCGCACAACCAGTGGGGACGGACCATTGAAGTATCAAGTGTTTTTGTATGCCACAAGCTTAATAGATGTTCGCTTCAAACCTTGTTTACGATCTAAATTCAAAAATTTGAAGCCGACAAGGCAATATGAATGTTTGTTTCCGGGAAAACACATCAAATCAACGGATTGATGAGGAGAAGTTTTCGCCTTTTGACTTTCGAAGTCCTTTGAGCTCGTTGTGGTGCATCAGAATCAGGCCGCTGGAGGAGACGGAATTCTGCCTACGAATCCTTTGAGGATTAATTACCTATGTATGACGGATTGTCCATGTCTTGAAACAGGTATAATCGCTTAGCTACATACCTCGTAAAAAAGAGTTGCTAGATGTCGATGGTGATGAACAAGGGAATAACTTTAAATGGCGTTCTCAGAGTCTGGTGAGAATCATTCGGAATCACGATGAACTCGTTCGATATTTTCTTGTGAAGGGAAGCAATCCAAATATCTATTTAAATAGATAGTTTCTTTCGTATACGATGACTGCGACACTGAAAGGTCCTCTTAGAAGACATTACTACATGATTCTCGTAGTATTGTACAATAAAGGATAAAAGGATAAAGCTCCCGGCGTTGATCAATCGCTGAGGAATGCGCCATGCATTCGACTTCATTAAGTATCGTTGGAGGTGATTGAATGCATATCTGGCCTTTACAATGACTCGCGGTGGCCTACCGATGTATCCAGCCAGTGCTGTAATCCTCCCAGATAAGTGGTACCAATTTGCCGAACCCGGACGCATTGAAGGCTTGGTAGGCCTTGGGCGCAGGAATCGATTCCACGTGCGTGTCGCAGTGGCGCCTCCAACCACTGCGCCACACGCGCCCCTATTGTACAATCTCAGCCAGAAAACACAAACAGTAGATTTGATGGAATAACTGGTGTAGAAAGAAGGCAGGATGTTAGATATATATATTCATCCAAGTAAAGGATGAAAAAATATAGTTCGAACGGATTCTGCAGTTCACGTCCTGCTTGCCTGACTTACTTCGTTATCTACTATAAAACCGATTGAGGCCAATAAACATTATAGAGGTGCTGGTGATTTTGCTTGAGGGCGTTGTGAGTGTCAGTCAGTTATTTATCATTAGAAAAGGAATAAAATTCTTGGTGTTGATCAATCCCTGAGGGTGCGATACGCATTCACCTTCATTAACATCGTTAGAGGCCATTGAATGAGGGCCTATACGATGACTCGCGCTGACCTACTGATATATCGACTCAAGACTGCTATCCTCGCATAAAAGCCTGGTATCATTTTGCCGACCCTGGAGAGTTGGAAGGTTTGTCGAGTCTTAGGCGTTTTGATCTGTACCATTTGCTTTGCAGAGCGCCTCCGATCACTGCGCTACACGCGCTCTTATTACTTTTCGATTCAGCGTTATTCCTTACATTTCAGACAACTTGGTGATGACATGAAATGTTTCGGCGATTGTAATAGATGTGAGCATTGAAGCCTTGAATAATGGCATATCCATTTCTTTTGTCTGAAGATGTCATAGCCGACGCTGTTCTTCCTAGTATGAAATGTGCATCGCATAAGCGATTCTCCACCAAGTGTCATCATTTTCTGAGAGCGATGCGCCAACTTTTTCATCATAGTTTGAAACAGTGAGCTCTACTAGCTTTTTATCCATTGATTTTTCCTTTTCTCAAGTATTCTATTCCAAATAATGACAAGGGCTAAAGTTTCCGCCGTGGGCTTATTTGAATTGATTGATGCACCGTAACATTCGGGCTGGTCCTTTATGACCTCATCGTGAAATGTTCTTTTTCACTAGGCGGTAAAATTGAAAGTCAAAAACTTTTTCTTAAACGAAATTCTTCTTGGTAAGATCGAAGTTTTGGTAGACCTGAGTTGGATATGGCACTGCTTACTGGATCTCGTTGGAAATTTGTCGAAGTAATCTACTGCTCTGCGTATAGCGCAGTGGCCGGAGGCGCACTGCAACACGCACACCTGGAATTAGTCCTCATGTCCATGGCCCACCAAGCCTTCCATCCCACCGGGGTCGGCGAATGGTACAAGACTTGTTTGGGAGGATAGCAGCACTGGCTCGATACATCGGTGATCCACCGCTAGTCATTGTAAAGGCCAGATATGCATTCAATCACCTCCAACGATATTCAATGAAGTCGAATACATGGCGCATCCCTCAGGGATTGATCAACGCCGAGAGCTTTATCAATTTTACTCTGCCGCTCCATTCTTTCGTGTCCCAATATAAAGTGAAACATGTCCATCTAAAAATCTACTCAGGGCTTTATTTCTTTGAGTAGGTGGAATTAGATTTGCCAAGTTGTAAGATCGTTGATAGATAACCATTCCATCTCGGTATTTAACATGTTCGTTTTTACCTCATTTTTAAGATTTTGCTTTTATAATGGATTAGATGAGGCTGTACAGTTCACCCAACATTAATAACTGCTTCGAAAATGTTACATAACTGTGATGAGCGATACCATCCTTGTCATTCATGGCACTGATAATAGTCACAGAACTGGAGCCGGACTCAGTAAAGTTTCCAGTCCATTCTGTCGTGTGGCAGAATATCGCTCGCTCTAACAACACAATGAACATTATAGTGTTCAGTGGACGCCCTTCACATATTCGTAGTATTTACTTGTAGCACCACCTTGCGGAGTTGACATACTCATGACTAATTTCTTAGGGTCTGCCGGAGTTAACGTGGTACTCAGTTTGTTGCAGGCAACGCAAAACTCTTCCCACATGGCAAAAGTTATCCGATTAAATGTGCAGCCACACGGCCCACGTATACATAAGCACGTCCATACATAATGGATAAAATATGAAGCGTTTGGCGTTGCTCAATCCCTTGGGAGCGCACCATGCATGTGATCCAGCTATGCATCATAGAAGTACAAGCATAAAAGCATATAGAAGGTTAAAAGGATAAAGCTCTCGGCGTTAATCAATCCTTAAGGGATGCGCCATGCATTCGACTTCATTAAGTATCGTTGGATGTGATTGAATGCATATCTGGCCTTTGCAATGACTCGCGGTGGCCTGCCGATGTATTGAGCCAGTGCTGCTATCCTCCCAGACTAATCTGGTACCAATTTGCCGACCCCGGAGTAATGGAAGGTTTGGTGGGCCATGGGTCCAAGGATCGACTCCACGCACGTGTCGCAGTGGCGCCTCCAACCACTGCGCTACACGCGCCCTTAGAAGGTTGCCGAGATATAAACAAAACCCTACACCTCAGGTGGGCTTCGTACATGCAATTACCCTTTCTGAAAATTCGTGTGTTATTCACCACACCAACCGAGGCCGTTGCGTTGCATTACCTTTCTTCAAGCCGATTTTGTACTCTTTTGGTGTGTATGACATCGTACCTTTCCGTAAAAACAAGGATATGCAGTAAATAGAGGTTAGAATATTGTGATTTTGGATGGAGCTTCATCTTAGCTAGGTTGAATGCCCACTTGTGCTCTCCAGATGATTCCCTTTGAGAGGTGATTGTCGACAACACGGATGAAGTAAAAACGTGTCTGAGAGAAAAGCAAAACGAAACTGTATGAAAGGTCCGGAGGTTTGCTCATATCTTTGAAACAAATTTGCTCAATCCGGAGGGATGGAGGACCTCTTCAGGCCGTGGGTGAAATCGAGCCGTGAACAACATGTATAGTCGGAGAAACCTTTTAACACTGCCCTGTACTGTGAACTGAACTCGGAATCAATAAATGCATTCGTGAATACAGATAGTAATGCTAAACTAGGAAGACCCTACTAGGCACTGAAATAATGGAGTCCATCCTCCGGAGACCTGTAGCATTTTAAGGCAAGCGGCCTGACACTTTTGGTCGGTGTCTACCGCTATCCGTCATGTAGGAACGCTCCTAGTTGCTTTGAAGCCACCTAGCTTGAGTGTACTTCTATGAGCACAATTGGGACTGGTTACTAGACAGATCGAATGCCTTTTTATTGCCCGAATTAGTTTCAGGCTACCTCATAGGCTCACAACGACACCATTTCCAGGGAACTCCTGAGTGTAGAATTATTTGGATACTTGAATGGCTCGTCCTCACTGGTTGTGCGGACCCCAGCATACTCCCTACTTTTTCGGAGTTTCACTGGTTTGGCCATTGTGGCTCCGTGGAGTCCCGAGGTTAGCCAGACCAAAGTCTGACCCAGTTCGTCACCACCACCAGCACTCTTCGCCCTTGATCAGAGGAAGATTTGCTACCATGCGACTAGTTCGATGCCAAAATTGTGGTACATTCTGGTACTGGTTTACTTTTAGATAGGCTTCGTCAGAGTAGATCAAGTTCACGCGAGAGAAACCGAATGAAAACTGGCTGCAATTCCTGAACGTCCAAATTAACCTGTCAGAAAATGGGTACATTACGAAGTGATACCGAAAGCCAAGTAGTAGAAACATCTTGGCTCACTACCTCTCCTCTCACTCTTCTCACACGAAAAAGGCGCTTGTAAGAAACATGTTTCTGACAGCAGCCAACGTGTGCACGGGAAGAGAGTGGAGAGAGGAGTCCAGGAGCTTGGCACGGCAAATAGCCATCTCTAATGGCTACGGAACTGTAACTCGGGATAGGTGTAGGGGTAATCCTAGGCCCCTAAACGATAACTCTAGCGATAAAAAGGTCCCGTTTATCCTACCCTTCATCTCAAATGATGTAAGCGCCGGTATAAAATGATGCTCAAGAAAGGCGGGACTAGAGAATTCGGTAAACGTAGTTGAAATGCCACCGAGTAATCTTAGGCACCCTAGTTCGTAACCGCCTGCATGACCGTCTATGTGCAACGTAAAATTGCATAATTTGCCCTAATGATAGAAACGGTGATTACATGAGCTCGGGTACAGTTTATGTGTTCTGCAAGGCGTGCGGAGACGAATACAATTGCGAAACGGGCAGACCACTCTGTGTCTGTATGAAATAACACCTAGTCGGCAAAGGTAAACCAATTACCCTACTAGGAACGCATAGGACCCAGAGACATTAGCGGGAGGACTTTGAAGCACGTGTCACGATCCTCGCACAGGAGACGAAAACATGAGCGCGCAAAACTCTCGAGGCGTTTTGGATGAATTATAGAAATCCGAACATGAACAGCAGGGAAGAATGCCTCATTATCAAGCGTGATATTGGGCAGTATATAAGCCTGTTATTCTGGTGGAAGGGGCACATTACGCTTCCAAGTGAACTGTGGGGTTGGTCTCCGCGCAACATACTCAGTGGAAGCCTCGTAGAAAGCGGTGAGTGTCCAAAGCTGTGTTTATTGTGATTGAAGTCTTGGTTTAGCGTTTTCTCTTTGGTTATGGAGGTGTTTGGCTCAATAGATTGCTGTCGACTTGACCTTTCCAGGCTCTGAAGAAGGCGAAATCGGCCAAAGCGTCAGCTCTTTCGTGAATAAAGAATAACGTCGACTCGTTCGTGAATAAAGAATAAAATAACACCTCGTGTTTGCTCAACAAGAATACGAACAATTACTTGATCAATGGGTTAATATAAAGTCGGTCGTGGGGCGCGCTATTGCCCTTTCCGGAGAGTAACTCGTTCACCACCACGCCATTCGGGTCCTTCGTTTCGTCTGTTCTTGTCTCAGCTAGTTCTGTCGATCTTTTGCCATGAGCAGTATATACATATATATATGTATATATATATATATCTTTTTTTGCAAATATCTCAGCATCATTAAAGTTATATTTCGCAATATATACCCTGCCGTTAAAAAGAGTAGGCAATAAATAATAAGTTAAAATTGTGATCAGTGTTGTCTGCACTTGTAAGAATATCTGAATGTTCTAACGTCTGCACCTAGTTATGGTCATTCAGTTTTTCATTCATTCATTCTCTTATCCAAGCAATTCAAGCGTTCTTATTTCATGCCTTTCCACTAGTCATCGAAATGCAGTCTTCATCTATTTGGGCGGTTGGTTCTCCTACACTATGATGATTAATGTGACCTACCCTACTATGGTGACATTTAAAGATGAAAGGAATACCCGGGTCTTAGAACTACAGCGAAAATCCTCTGTATTCCTGGTGAGCAAACATGAGGTTGTTAGTCTGTTTTTTATTTACGAACATACTGACGTTTCGGTGGATCTCGCCTTATTGAAAGCCTGAAAAGAAGATTGAAATCTACCCGGCCCAACACCTCCATAACCAAACAGAAACTGCTAAACTAAGATTTTAGTCACATTGAGCACAGAGTGGTTTCCTCGCACACTCACCAATTTCTATGAGTCTTCCACTAAATATGTCACGTGGAGACCAACCGCATAGAGTTCACATGGAAACGTAATATGCCTCTCTCACATTAAAGTATCACTTTCAACACTGTGTAAGATCACGCATGATGAAGAGGCATTCCTCCTTGTGGTTCATTTTGGGTTTTTAGGATTCATCCAGAATACCTCAAAAGTCTTACGTTGAAGTTTTCGTGCACTCCTTCAAGTTTCCGCATTCGTTTTTCCTCTTCTTTACATCATCTGCAGAATGTTTGTGTCTATTTGTTACAGGATTGCTCGCACCTAGCCCTCCTAAACCGCGGCGCTCAAAACTCTCGAAGCATTATGGATAAATTTCAAGAATCTGGAAATCAACTGCGGAGAACAACGCCTCATTATCATGATTTTCGTTATCATAATCATGACTATCATTATGATCATACGCAGTATTTGAGAGTGATATTTTTTTTTATTTACGAACATACTGACGTTTCGGTGGATCTCGCCTTATTCAAAGCTTGAAAAGAAGATTGAAATCTACCCAGCCCAACACCTCCATAACCAAATATACTGTAACTCAATGTGCTTTCATAGAGAAAAGCGATTTTTTATTTCCTGCGTGACCTGACCCTAAATTTTATGTGGACCTCAGCATTTTTTCGATTCTACTGGTTTTGTCACGTCCATGGACCAAAAAAGTCTTCGGAATTATGTGTTGTTTGAAGAATTTGGTGTCCAGGAAGATATGAATGTAGCTGGCCGAGTCAATTTTCTATGGAATTCTGTGATAGCCGTATTAGGGCGTTTCTAGATCCCTACTACAAGCACTCGCAGGCTTTTTCTATTCGTTATGAACCATCTGGTCCCAAAAGAGTCTCGCAGAAATGTTGTAATAAAATGAGAGTTGTGGTCCGTAGTCGAGCCAATTCCTTGCGTATATTGGGCAGTATTTTTGCCACTGAGTTACATTACTGAACGCTTCCACTTTACGATGTAAACTAGATTATTCTCCCAATTCTCTTCAATTTTTTCCACTCCAATGAAGAAGAAAATTGGTATCCTCTTCTCGAATCTTGCACACTTTTTCAGCCTAACATTTACTCCTCTTCCTTCAGCATGCAACTTTCATAATTCGAAATTTAAGAAAGGGGTAAGACAAATTTTTTTTTGCAAAAACTGGTGGAGTGTCTCATTTCTTTGCTTTCTCATACGTTTTAGTCCCTTTCTAACACATTCGCTGATGTATGACTCATATATGGCTCATAATGGGCCGAAAATAATTGGGCTTTTCATGATATTAAACAAACACATCTCGGTTCATATTGAGCTAGATCGATTAAAAGAGAAACCACTAGACTCTGCAGACTCTTCTTACAGTTTTCGATTTTTTTTATTCTAACAAACTTGAATTCTGATTTTCTGGAATGTACAATACGTATTTTTTTCGCTTTGTTTCGTTGAAACTCGTCTTGTTGGTGCTCACGGCTGCACTTTCAATTGGATTATTCTACATTTTGCACTTCATTTTCGATTTCTTGAGAGATTCAATCCTAATCTTATCCTAGAATAAAATAATATCTTGTAAAAATCATATATAACCCGGAAAAATAGGGCTATGTGAAGCCTGTAAAGTCTTCACTTCCTGAAATGCTTTGACCATCGAGAAATCATAGAAGGTTGCTGAAAAACCTGCTTGACTATGAAAGCGTTAAAATGCTTTTCTTAACAGTATGGCTTTATATCCTCATAGTGGTTCATATTTCGCTTTATTACTTTGGTGTAATGTATGCGTGAAAAACCTGGTTTCTATGAAAACAAGATGGAAGATCACTTGACGTTATTGAACGCGCACTCGAAAGGGCGATACTAGAAGTGCCCCGTATCCCTCAAGTGAGATATTCGAAGCTCCGATCTGCGTCAAAGATTAAAAAAAAAGGCATCATTCTACACGCCAAATTATCGATGATAAGCTGAGCTGGACACGTAATGCATATGAACGAGAGCCGATGGATTCTTCGGGATGCCTAACGTACTGCTAGAAAACCACTGGTCAGACTTCTTCATGAAAACCCTAGAAAGAAGGTATCATCTTCAACGAGTCCATAGAGCGAGCAGAACCCGAGTCCATAGAGCTGCTGGGCTACTCTTGCACCCGACAGAGAAAGATGGAAGACTTAGTGGCACGCACACGAGTCCCTCGATGATTAATGAGACGACAGGTGATTTGCGGTGTGATATGACAGATATAACAATAATGACATTTTTGCTTTCCTCTATATGCATCTCTTGGCCTTTTTTCACAAAAATCCTTACTTCAAAAAAAAATCGAGAACCGTTGTTGAAAATGTCCTTTTATCATACCGAAAGTGTGGTAGATCTAATGAAATCCTTTGCCCTAGTTCTTCCCACTTTTCCCTGGTATTTTAGACTTTCATTTTTGCATTCTAATTCTTTTTATTACCTGTCAAACATTGATTGGTTTTCCAGCGTTATTTTGCACTATTCAAAAATCAAGTAGTAATAAAAAAATATTAACCACTGTTGCACCGCTGTTGACATGGCGGTCGGCCAGCTAATTGTGGGGCTCGTTACCGTTGAGGAGAAATCCTAAGTGCAGAGTAGCAGACCATCTTTCGATCCATAAGATGGACCTAGAAACGTCTTGAAATGGTCGTTTCGGGATTACAGGGAAGACAACGTTGGAGTAGCATTCAGTATATCAGTGACCCGTGTAGTAGTGGACAGTCCTCAAGCCTGTGCCGAATTCAAGCGCCAAACCGGTGACCTCTATGGATGACATGTGCGAGGGAACGAAGCGATTAAAAAAAGTCCTGAGAGCTGCACGACATGTGAGGACAAGTTATATTCCTGAAACCTGAACGACATTTAAGGACGAGTTATCTAAGTATCTAAGTAAAGTTTGACAAACAAATAACTAAAACTGCACAGCTTCTTTTCATTTTTATCGCCTTTTCACTCAATAACAACCAAAACCTAGTGGTAGTGCTTACCTGTCGGACATGCTACCCATATCTTGAACTGCGGCGAAACCCCAAATCGAATGCGTGAGTCGAGAATATCAGCTATTTCCTTTATCACTTGTTCAGCCTCAGAATAAGGCAGCGTTTTAAAGGAGATTAAAACGAAGGTCTGAAATGTCCTAAAGTGTTGTTATTTGCCGCAGAAAAAATCTTTTTGGCGTTTTAAAAGCACACGTCTCCTTAATAGTTATGGCTCTAGCGCAGTGGTTAGAGGTGGTCGGTATTGTATAATTTGCCTTTGATTTGAATCCGCTTTCTTGACTAAGTCTTCGTCTATCGGTAAAATTGGCACAATCTTCTCAGTAATTTGCAAACCGTAACCCGCTATGTATGCTAAATACGCATTCAGTTATCTCTGCTACGCTAGGAATGAGATGCATAGCGAATCATCTCGCTGAATGATCAGTGCCGAAAGCTTTATCCCCATTATCCTTTATCCTTTACGCCATCGGCAGTCGTCGTTAGAGGAACTTTGTACTTGTTAGTTAACTACTTTCTAAAGTTGCTGTCAACAACATTACATCACTATTTATGTCTTCAACGTTTAGATGATGTCGTACTCGTAGCTTTGTTTTCGGCGACGAAGACATCAGTGCTACGAAAAATGTTTTTCATCCTTTGCAGTCGCTCTTAACCAATTGCATTTCCGAATCAAATTGCCCATCAATTTGGGAGTAGTGTGGAAATCCGGTGCATAATAAGACGAACGTCTTCACCGACTTGATTCTTTTATCCAACTATTGTATGCCTATTGATTAATGTACGGTAACGCACTACAAACCGATCGATATTCGTACAATATGTTGTGGTTTACTGCACACGTGCTCAACTCTGACTATAGCAATGTCTGGCTGAAGATTTCTGTTTTTGTCGGCATTTTTCGTTATTTTCCTCCGTTAAGCGTTAAAAATGGTTTCATTAATCAAAAAATAGATCTATCCACAGAGTTAATACTTAAATATTGAATATAATAATCACATGGTGAATTTTATGGTTCTATCATTTATATATATATATATATATATATATGCGTATATATGTGTGTACATCTGTATGTATACACACATATATATATATGTATATTTATATGTATACATACATATAAAGGATAAAAAGGATAAAGCTTTCGGCGTTGATCAATCCTTGAGGGATGCGCCATCCACTCGACTCCACTAAGCATCGTTGGAGGTGGTTGAATGCATATCTGGCCTTTACAATGAATTAGTGGCCTACCGATGTATCGAGCCAGTACTGCTATCCTCCCAGGCAAATTTGGTACCAATTTCTCGACCCCGGAGGTATGGAGGGCTTGGTGAGCCATGAGCACGTAGATCGATTCCACGTGTTCATTGCAAGGACCCTCCGGCCACTGCACCACACGCGCACTTGTGCTATACATACGTATATTGCAAAAAGTCAAAGTAGAAATGCTTGCAATTGTTGATCGTATTGCTTGAGTGAAAACTGTAACTGATTCCAATTTCGTTTTTGACTTCTGTTATCGGTTAATTACTATCGATAAACAATCAAAAATTATAGCTCTAACACTTACTTACTTTGATGACTAGATGACTCGCCCTATATTACGCGTTCTCCACGTAGTTCTGCAGTTGATGTACAGAGGTGGTCCAATGAGACGGTGGGTTCAGTCACACAGGTGAGAAACCACGGACATCTGTTTTTATTGACGTTAAGAGCCGGTGGGGCGTGGTTCTCACTGGAGTCCCACGATTGCCGTGCTGACATTTCATGCTCTTCACATATGGCAGCCACTAGTGGTTCTTATGGATTAGACGATGCTTTGTTGCTTACGATAGCTCCAAATCGGCAGCGTATCCCACTATTACTCTACCGACCGATCGAGTACTGTATAAGAAGCCAAATAATCTTTTCTACAGAAAGGAAATAGTTATCAGTAATAACTACCGAATGTCATAGAAGAATTTACGCCCACGTTAGTCGAAATTATCCAGATGTTTTTTCTCTGTGGGATGCATTATCGCTCCACTACTCCGTCCGCCTTCGTTCACTTGCCGGAAAAGTTGTTTCCTTGGAAATAAGAACTTAGGAGTTATTTTGAACACTGTTTAAGATCTAAATCTGATTATCTACCAATCCATAAACCATCTTAGTCTTGTTTGAAATTCGTTTTTTTTTAACTAGTGAGGAAAAGGAAGCAGTTTCTACTTTTTGGGCCCTGTAGAGCTTCGATTTTTAATACCGTTCTTTGTCGATCTCTTTCATGGGCCTATTCTTGTCCTTCATTCAGTTTTTCTAACACGCAATTTCATTTCATGGGTAGTGCGATATACGAATACGATCAGTTTAGTTGCAAACCCGATTCTACCAGGAATAACTGGGAATACCTTTCGCACCCATCCGTCGACGACATTCCAGACAGTGGCGTTCAGCTTTCTCGTTGTGCTTTCGATTCTATTCCGTTCTTTTGAGTGTTCGACGATCATCGTTTTATCGCTCTACCGTTTTCTGACCTTTTATCAGTGAAATCGCAGAAATTGTGAAGTGAAAGTGCAAATGGGCAGCGCTTTGGCCGATTCGAAAACGCTTGATAAGATAGGCAAGAAAGGATGGAGCTATCAGACGAGGTAAGATCTTCATGAATATTCATCTAAAAATGTTTTGCCAGTAAAGGGTCTTTTGTGTTCGCGATACGGTAGATCTTCTCGAACATTCTGATCTGTAGATTTTGTTCGCTCGAATATTCACTCAGCACACATCGTATTTGAATCGTTTACTAGTTCTTCCCATGACAACTTATTTTACGGTCATTAAGTTTTAATTAATTTGAATGCGTGGTTTTCTTGTTCAACAATCGCGAGGTTGTTATACAGCATACATTTACTTCCATAGAAAAGCACACAATACAATACAACACAACAGTAGCTGATGTTTCGGCAGTATCGCCTTCTTCAGAGCCGCTTTTACTACGCATTCATATTCCAATGCCGAGGTTAATAGAAAGTCGAACCTGGGAACTGTTTAATCAATCTATTTTCCTTTGAATAGAAATCATAAGTAATTACAACTTTTAGGCATTCTTTCAATACTAACTTTTCATTTACTGCCAATTTTTTACAATTTCTGACGGCAGGGTATAATGCGATGAGATGCGACTGAGATGTCTGCAAAACTCCGGACCGCATGTGTCTGCAGTTGGGAACGAACGCGCTATTACTCTTTTCGGGGATAACGTATTCACCACCACACCATGCGTGTCATTCGTTTTGCCTGTTTCAACAATCGCGAGGTTGTTATACAGCATACATTTACTTCCATAGAAAAGCACACAATACAATACAACACAACAGTAGCTGATGTTTCGGCAGTATCGCCTTCTTCAGAGCCGCTTTTACTACGCATTCATATTCCAATGCCGAGGTTAATAGAAAGTCGAACCTGGGAACTGTTTAATCAATCTATTTTCCTTTGAATAGAAATCATAAGTAATTACAACTTTTAGGCATTCTTTCAATACTAACTTTTCATTTACTGCCAATTTTTTTTACAATTTCTGAAGGCAGGGTATAATGCGCTGAGATGCGACTGAGATGTTTGCTTAACTTTTCATTTACTGCCAATTTTTTACAATTTCTGACGGCAGGGTATAATGCGATGAGATGCGACTGAGATGTCTGCAAAACTCCGGACCGCATGTGTCTGCAGTTGGGAACGAACGCGCTATTACTCTTTTCGGGGATAACGTATTCACCACCACACCATGCGTGTCATTCGTTTTGCCTGTTTCTCAGCTAGTTATATCTATCAGTGCCATCAGCAATCACCCGTCAGCGGGATTGATCTGGAGCGTCGACAACGATGCCGAGATAATTGCAAAACTCTGATTTTGCAAAACTAACTGTTCTATTCGTTGAATATAACTTTAATTCCATTTTACCCCTTTCTCTGTCTCATTTCTTTTTCTACGTTTTATTGTTTCCAAAGAAATGATTCGCATATCCGAAAAATTCGAATGCTATTCGATTCATACGATTCGACGGAGATGGAATCGAAAGAGCAGCTACGTTGCAACGGTAAGGAGAAGTTCCGGTATTTAGTAAATTAGTCGTTCAGTCTATCTAACTGGGATTCTTTCCATAACGTCAAAGTGAAACGCGTAGAAAAATTTTTACTTACTGAATTCTAAACGTGTGTAGTCTCTGATATCCGCATAGTCTTAAGCCTTCGTCTCATTCTCTGCGTTTCTTTTCACTAATTTTATTTTCTCAACGTTTCTCTGTTTTTTTTCCCTTGGACGATCTAAGTATGAATTAAAATATTGACTTGTATATCAGCCAAAGTTATATCTCAAGCTTCATTCCTTTCATTGATTCCTATGGCTTGAAAAATTTAAATGATTTCTTTTCATGAAATCTATACTTCTGTGGGGCGCATGTAGCACACTGGTAGGAGGCGCTCTGCAACATACACATGGAATCGATCCCTGCGCCCATGGTCCACTAAGCTTTCCATCCCTCCGGGGCCGGCAAATTGGTACCAGACTTGTCTGGGAGGATTGCAGCACTAGCTCGATACATCGGTATGCCACCGCGAGTCATTGTAAAGGACAGATATGCATTCAATCACCTCCAACGATGCTTAATGAAGTCAAATACATGGCGGATCCCTCAGGGATTGATCAACGCCGAGAGCTTTATACTTTATTAGTCGTATTTGTGTCTAAACAGGAATGAATTCACTTAATTTTTTTTTGTTTTTTTTTTCGTTTTTACAATTAGCCGTGCCTTGTTCGGTTTTTATGTGAGTTCTTGTAGGTTTCTTTTTTTTCTTTTTGTACTTGTTGTGACTTTAGTTTGATATAGTTGTAGTGAATTTGTAATGTAGTATTTTCATCTGCTTTATTAGTCGTATTTGTGTCTAAACAGGAATGAATTCACTTAATTTTTTTTTGTTTTTTTTTTCGTTTTTACAATTAGCCGTGCCTTGTTCGGTTTTTATGTGAGTTCTTGTAGGTTTCTTTTTTTTCTTTTTGTACTTGTTGTGACTTTAGTTTGATATAGTTGTAGTGAATTTGTAATGTATTTTCATCTACTCGTCTGGTATTTCACTGACTTACATTTATCTTGTTCTTTGTCGTGCTCACTTCGGGTTACATATTACCCAGAAAGATAATGGATTTGGGTTAAGGCCTAGCAAAGAAGTCAAATTGAACTTGACGTCTTCATGTTTGCTCTACGACGGCTTCCATAGGTATTCTCGAGCCAAATCGACGAATAAGAATAAAAGCACTCTCAGCTTATCTTTAACTTTTAGTTAGTACGTATTACTTTTTCCTCGGCAGAGTATTAAGTGTTATACAACTAGAGGGATGCGGAGATATGAACAAGGCTCGGAATCCTGGGTGGGCTCCGAACTCTGTGTATGCTCATCCAGAATCGACGTCTATGGTGCCGACGACAGAGTTCCGTGCTTAGCAACGACACAAGCGTTCCGAACAACTCGTCTGGGAGTGAATACAATGTTTGCAAGCGTCGAAGACTATGACGTTCGTTAGTGTGTTTTCAGTGGCGAGCTTCTGCGACCAAATGAATTTGTCAAGCGATGGTGGACTTGTCAGAAAAAAACTTTCACAACCGATTTTCTTCCCACAAGCGCATAGAACGTTTTCCTATTTTTCTTGAAACCTTATATTTTTGCTTATTTTCGTCATGGGCATTCAGAATGAAATTGATGATAATTTCGTTAAGCTTCTCCTTCCTCATATGACCAATTGGTTGGTTTTCATACTCTCCGTTCAACTATTAATGAGAAAAATGTGAATTCCTTTAAGATTCTTTTTGATCGAGTCCTATTTTTCATCACGATTAACTTCTTCATCCCCATCTGGAATTCAGAATTCAGCAATACGAGTTGAATGAATCTAGCTGAGTTGTTTGACAAATGGCTAATTATTAGATTACTGAGGTCATCTCGCCAGCGGACCAGAAATTAACTACAACAATAGGAGAAGGTTTTTCTTCTCCACATCAAACATACTAATGAGAAGGAAATGCAAACACGGTTGACACCTTTCTTTCCTTCACAACTTAACAATCATCGCACAAATTGTCCACTTTAAACCGATTCTCACATCTGTTTCATTTTGACTTTTCGCAGTTTTGTTTTTAGAATAATCTGTTAGAAGAAGTGGATGAGTTTAGCGCAGTGCTTAGTGCTTGTCCTGTGAAACACACAGCGTCGTTGGTTCTATCTCCCATCGCGGACCGACGAATTTCCCCTCACTTAGATTCGGAAATTTGGCGGTATGCTTGTTTGTGAAAGGCTCCCTCAAGTCAAGAAAGGATATCGATGAAAAAATCTTGTGATAGGAAAGCACTATAGGGTTATTCTAGGATTAGATGAAGATTAAATTGGATTTAAGCAGAGTTTATGTAAAGAAAACAAGGTCCTTCAAATCAGCTGAACTCACACGCAATTTTGTAGGCTTTTGTAGGTGATGGATTCAAGATAACGGACTGAATGTAATACATACTGGAAATAAGGACAAATATTTGGAGTCAGTTCATAAAAGGATAAAGGATAAAGCTCTTGGCGTTGATCAATCCGTGAGGGATGCGTCATGTTTTCGTCTTCATTGAGTATCGTTGAAGGTGATTGAATGCATATCTGGCCTTTATAATGTCCCTCGCTGGCTTACCTATGTATCAAACCAGTCCTTTCAAGAGAAGTCTGGTACCAATTTGTCGACCCCAGAGGGATGGAAGGCTTGGTGGGCCATGGGCACGGCGATTGATTCCACGTGTGTATCACAGCGGCGCCTCCAACCACTGCACCACATGTGCCCTGAGCCGATTCATATAGAATGGAAATAACAAGCAAGTATATTGTGCGTTAAACGTAACATGCCATGAGTTCACCATTCGAGCTGAAACCCGGTTAGGTGATGTTCTCCTGAGAGGTGAGCGTAGCGCACTTCCATAATGGTCAGGCCACTCGTGCTGTTACTATATGATCTGGTCCTGCTTACCTGAAAGTTCTTCCAAAAAGAAAGCCTTTCCTTCTATTAACTTATAGTTTTATATATTTTTTATAACTGTTTCTTACTGGAGGAAGTTCGAGGAAGCCGAAGAGGCTGAAGTTTGGATCACATCGCTTCCGATGTGTTCTCATTACTTTCACTCGTATTGAAATCTTTCCGCTTGTATCCCATAATTTTTCTTATAGTGACACACTGCGAATTGACGTACTTTGTTGAAAATTGTTAAGCCTCGACAAAATAGTAAAAATAATACTTCGAAACCGACTTTCCTTCAACCTCGGTGTGCTTAAAAAAATAAAATAAAAAAATAAAAAAAAATCCCAGTGCTGCCCTCACAGATCACCATGCATTCATTTATTTGATGACGATATCGAATAAGAGGGCAAAAATTCGAATATTCGATTATTCGAATACTTTGGATCTTTATGGAGGCTTTATCCTACCTCCCGGCCAAGATATCCAACTTCCCGTTGCTACGATACGACTTTACTTAATATTATTAAAATGCCTCTGAATACACTACGTGGCTGTTAATATGATAAGCTATCTACGGTATTTACCAATATTCATTTCTTTCTAGCGAATCCATTCGTATACAAAAGGATAAAAGGATAAAGCTCTCGGCGTTGATCAATCCCTGAGGGATGCGCCATGCATTCGACTTCATTAAGTATCGTTGGAGATACCATAAAATTGATACCATATCTGGCCTTTACAATTTAACCTTTTATTCTTTTGTCCTTTTCATATATATATATATATATATAACGAAAAGTCAGCTCGCTGCTTTCGGTTGTTTATTTTCAGTGGCGGAGATTTGTCTCTAAGATCTGCTATCAATCATTTTGTTCACTAATTCGCTTACAAACAAGTCGAAACTATCAAATGGTTATCGTTGGTGAATTTTACGGATTACTAATGTTCTCCTGTTCTTACTGGTAAAACCAGTTTTCTTTTTGTTCACTTATAGATTTTTTTTATTTCATCAGCAAAATGACGTTTAATTCATAGAAGCATGTTGTCATTTTTTACACAAGGCTTGCTAACTTTGCAAAACTCCGGACCGTAGGTGTCTTTGGGGTAGTGAACGAACGCGTTGTTATCCTTTCAGGGGTCACGCGTTCACCACCACACCATGTGGGTCGTTTTTCTGATCGCACTTATCTATAGAAAACGAGTTGAGAAACATCCTTCTGCTGATGACACTAAACGATATAGAAAACTAGCTGATAAACAGGCGGAACGATGGAGCCACATGGTGTGGTGGTGAACTCGTTAGCGTCTGGAATGGGTAGTAGCGCGTTCGTTCCCCACTGCAGACACCTGTGGTTAGGTGTTTTGAAAACATCTCAGCATCGGTATGGTTGTATTTCGCATAATACCTTGCCGTGAAAATTTGTAGTAGGCAGCAAATAAAATGTAAACTTTGTTAGCTCTGCCAGAAATTAATCGATCGCTGCATGTTTTTTGTCCAAATGGTATTTTGCTAGTTGGGCGTGATCTTCCCTGAGTCTCTTCCCTGAGTTGGGCGAGAAAAAACGATGACACCCCTCCCAAGTTGTCACCACAACCAATCCTTGTTGTTTGGAAGAATCGCTTTTCATCTTATGATTGGGGTGTCACCATGAAAGAGGCGTTTCCGTGTATTGCTTCACAACTTGCTGGGCCTCGAGTTGGGGATTTCGAACTCGTTCTCCACTCAAATAACCATGTGAGAGTATGCGACTTTGCTTCAGTTTAAAATATCATGCTCAGAAACTCCCCGTTGGTATGGACAGGCGTCAAACTATTGATGAGATATAGTGTTCACTAGGACAAAAAGTGAAGAGCTGAAAATCATTCAGTAATTATTTTAAGGACGTGTGTAGTCCAGTGGTCAGAAGCGCCTTGCAGTACACCAATGGTAGGTGGCCGAATCCCGCGCCCAAGGCTATCCGAGCTCTTCATCTCTCCAGAGTCAGAATTGTGATATCAGACCTCTTTTCTCTTGGAGGTTAAAAACAATAACTCAGTAAATTAGCAAGCGTTGCAAATCATAGGACAAATATGTACCTAATCATTTTTTGGGTCCTACGAATGGGTCCCAATGCATACCCATCCATAATGGAATGATGAGAGCTTTACAAGTTATTTCTTTAACTATTTACAAGTCTTTTATTTAGTATAAACCATTCTGGCATCCACTCTGTATCCAGTAAATTTTCCAACACGTTTATCTCTCCGCTCGTATGTTCATGTCTTCGTTGTTGCTTTTGAAACAATCAAGATCCGATCGTATCTTGTAAATCATACTGTATTTTGCATATTATCCTATTCCACTACATTGTTTTTCTAATAATTCAGCATGCTTCTGGGACAAAAGTGGCTTTTTCTTTTGATGGCAGTCATTCTTTTCAAAGGAGTCACCCATTCACTTTCTCGTTGAAGTGCACTTTTTGCGTCAGACAACTTCCAGTGACATAAGTTTACATTCAACGTTATTCTTAAGCTGTAGCAAACTTATTCGATGTGACATTAAGATTTACTTTTCATGGGCTAATAATGGCAAATGACGCGTAACCTCCGCAGTCGGTTAATAAATCAATACCTATTCCCTGCGTTCGGTAGAGATTGGCACTGCGATAGAGTGACGTATTCCTACTTCAAAATGCAAAGGGCAAAAAAGGTTGAAAAATCACAAAGTGAGTCGGGAAGTAATTGCTGCAAATTTATGTTTGATATGTTACTCTGCTCGATGGGTTTCATCTCATTCTTTGCCTCTCTCTCTCTCTGACTCTCCTATCCCTAATTCCTTTTCATCTGTTATTGTTTTCTGTGAATGTACTTCCCTCTATCTGGAGTTCCATGCATGTATAACTTTGTAATTTATGTTTACTTTCTTATTTCCTGCCTACTAAAATTCTTACTGCAGAGTATTATGGGGAAGCAACCACAACGATACTGAGGTGTTCGCAAAACCCGGACCTTGGGCCAGATCGAACTACGATTTCCCTTTCCAGGGGCACGCGCCTTACACACTTCACCATGGAGGCCTTTGCTCTGCGTTTCTCTCACCTAGCTTTCGATCTACCAGTACCACTTGCAATCCATGCTTTTACTTCATTCGTTTTTGTGTGCTTTTATTGACTAATGACATCTTCTTATTTCTCTTTTCTGAAGCTTCCTTCATCATTCATGTACAGTACGTCATCGTCCAATGTGACGAAAATTGTTTCCCAGTTATCTTACGACATCTAAACTTATGAACTTTCTTGAAAGAATCCCATGCTTAGTACAAAATCAGTACCTTTGCGACTTTCGACATGACGTCATTTTTCTGGTTTTAGTTTCATTGATGAAAACTCCATAGAATTCCTCAAATACTCGCACATTCGAAGTGGAATGTGGTGATCCGAATTCTTTACATTCAAATGTTGGCAAATCTCATGGACTCACCTCTAAACCGCAGCTGTTAGAATATTCATGGGTTCCGAACTGACATGTTGTTCATCAGCAGAGTGTTACCGTTCTGATAAAAGGGTTCAGCATTTCAACCCCTATGATAAATTGGGAACCAACTGCTGCGTTCCTTTAAAAAAGCTGATTTATAGAACCGAGGATTGCATTACTTAGAAGTCTAGCTTTTCCTTAAATACAACCTGCGAACCTCTCTTGCACGGATTTCTCGGAGCCTGACGAAAAAATCCGAGCAGTTCAGCAATTTACCAATTGGATGAAAAACCTGTTTTGCTTTCGAAAATCCTTTCCGAATACGGGAGTTGTTCAAGTTGTTTGTTGAAGCAGAAGTAGAATGTTGGCAACTATTCAGCAGTACTTTTTCACCGTTGCAATAACCTATGCTGTCTCATGGTGCTCTTCTGGATGAGGAATTGCAGACCATTCATCCAGAGTCTTTTCCTGGTGTAGTATTCTGTTATTTGTTTCTGTATATATCTATATAGGGCGCCTGTGGCGCAGTGGTTGGAGGCGCCACTGGCCCACCAATCCTTCCATCCCTCCGGGGTCGGCAAATTGGTATCAGACTTATCTGGGAGGATAGCAGCACTGGATCGATACATCGGCAGGCCACCGCGATTCATTGTAAAGGCCAAATATGCATTCAATCACCTTCAACGATACTTAATGAAGTGGAATGCATGGCGCATCCCTCAGTGATTGATCAACCAGGCCCGTCTCTCAGCTAGTTCTATCCCTAATTTGGAAACCCACTTCAATTGAAAAATAAATCTAAAAGTTATAAGAAGTTATTTTTGAAAAATTAAAAATCGATTAAAAGAGTAAAAGAGTAAAAAATTAACAAAATTCATTAAATTAAATTAATTTTTGGCATAATTTCAGTCTCTTCGGGTTTTCGGCAATCGCATTGTTTTCACTGTTTTTAGGTTTTCTCTCAGAATTACGAAAGTATTTGGCTAATTACACTACACATGAATTAAAAATCAGTGTTGGGAATTACTCATTACTAGTATTTTTAAGAGGGAATCTGTGGCGCAGTAGTCGGAGGCGTCACTGCGACACACATGTGGAATCGATCCTTACGGCCATCATGGCTCACCAAGCCTTCCTTCCTTCTAGGGTCGGCAAATTTATACCAGACTTGTTTAGGAGGATAGCAGCACCATGTGGAATCGATCCTCGCGCCCATGGCTCACCAAGCCTTCCATCCCTCCGGGGTCGGTAAATTGGTGCCAGACTTGTTTAGGAGGATAGCAGCGTTGGCTCGATATATCAGTAGGCCACTGCTAGTCACTATAAAGGCCAGATATACATTCAATCACCTTCAAACGATACTTGGTGAAGTTGATTGCATGACGCATCTCTAAAGGGTTTGAACAACGCTGAGAGCTATATTTTTATCCTTTTAATGTTTTTTAACTGTTGACTACTGGACCTAACACAAGTTGTAAAACTCCCTTCATTTTATGTTAGACTAAAGAAGTGATGCAGGACTTATAGAGTTTCTAGGTTGTTGTTTCAATGATCATTTCCATCATTGTTGCTTTTTTTCTCATCGACACATGAAACCAACTAAATTTTAAAAAATCTTTTCAGGAATTCCATTGGGGACTAGGCGGAGGTGGTTATGTCGTTACAATGAGATTAAGGACGTCATCTTTTTCGCTGTTATCTTAGCAGCTGAACTGGCAGAGTATTTGTTTCCGTAAAACTCGCTTGAAGAAAAAACATAGGCACAAATCCGTTGGCTTGGTCATAAAAGAGTGCGATTTCTCGTACGCCCTTCGAGAACGAATGGCACCTCTGCTCGATATGAGTCATTACGGCGATGTTTCCCAGTAGAACTTCTCCAAATACAGCAGATAATTTTTCAGAACTTAGCAGTGCATGTTCGCTCCCTTGGATGTCTCGATTGATTTTAGCTATAGACTGCTTAGCTTAGTTATTCCCATTCGTAGATAGTTTTGTCATACAGAAAAACACGTGAAAACTCGGTCACCATTACGTCTGTCAAATGAATAGGCGAAAACTCGTCCACTATTAATGTTATACGCTTTGATAGATTTTGGTGCCTATTACTGGTGTTGTTTCTGTAGAACATTCTTTTACTTTTAGTACGAGTTTTACATAGTTTCGAAAAATTTCTTTAGTAGTCAATGATATTTTCAAAACACTGAGAAAACCTTTTTTAGTGTTTTTAGTGTTTATCCAACAAGCTGTGTATTTTACACAGTTTTTCAAATGTCCTAGGAACGCCGTAGCTTGCCTTTATCCAAGATTCCAAGGAGGATCGACTGTACCAACATTCTACGAGGTCCATAAGGAAGACGAAGTTCTCAAGTAGCAGCAGAACTGACATTCGAAATGTCCGAAGACCTTAATGGGCGATGAATGCGAAGGGAACGAATCGAATGCAAGAAGTGCTGTGATCCTCACAGTAGATATGATGATGAGTCATGTAAAATTTAAAAAAATCTTAGACGTCAACCTTACCGCTTAGGGAGGAACAACAGAAAGTGTGCTTTTTTGAAACCCTTATGGACTTCCAGAATACATTGGTGGTGATGTGATCTCAACAGATTGAAATGATCCAGTACGAGTTCTTGCATTTTTATTTTTGAGATCTCACAATTAAATCTCGGCAGTCAAGAAAACTATTGTCTTTAATCATTTTATTTACTGCCTACTCTTTAAATAGCAGGGTATATTGCGAAATATAACTTCAATGATGCTGAGACATTTGCAAAAGTCCGGTCCCGCTGGTGGGTGATTACTGATGGTAGTGACCGACAGAACTAGCTAAGAGGCAAGCTAAACGAATGACCCGCATGGTGTGATGGTGAACGCGCTTTCCCCGGGTGATAGCGCTTTCGTTCCCCACCGCAGACACCTGTGGTCCGGAGCTCTGCAAATATCTCAGCATCATAGAACTACCGTCTTTGTTTTCTGAATCTCATCGTCTTTCATTCGGTGACGGCATCTTGCCTGTAAATAAATTCGACAATTTTCATAACCTATTCATTTTACTAATATTGTTGTTAGATTTGTATTATCTAAAAGGATTTGGATAGCATTCAGCTGCTGTTTTTTATCTGTTCAGTGGTTCGACACCGCACTCAAGCCAGACCCAAATTCCGCTGCTCTAGCGAGTAAAGAGGAAATTACAATTGAAAGTACCTTAAAGTTTCTAGTGGCACAGTTAAAGTTCTAGTTAAAATCAACATTTTATTTTGCCGTTAATTATTTTATTTACTGCCTACTAATTATTAATGGCTGAATATTATGTGAGGTATAACCCTAATGTTGCTGAGATATTTGCAAAACTTCGGATAGCTGGGATCTACAGTGAGGACCGAACACGCTATTATCCTTTCCGGGAGCTAACGCGTTCGCCACCACACCATGCGAGTGCTTCGTTTCGCCTGCCTCTCAGCCGTATTACTGACCTGTTGACGCTATTAGCAATCACCCATCAACGGGGTTATTCTAGGGAGCACCAATTGGCATAAACCCAGTTAAGCTGAAGTTATGACATAAAGCACAATTTTATTTTGTGTTTCACAAATGCAGGGCATTAAATATATCCACTTCGTCATCTCTTTTGTAG
>MQTX01000150.1:48561-74519 GCA_009735665.1 Angiostrongylus cantonensis | reverse complement strand
AAAAGGATTTGGATAGCATTCAGCTGCTGTTTTTTATCTGTTCAGTGGTTCGACACCGCACTCAAGCCAGACCCAAATTCCGCTGCTCTAGCGAGTAAAGAGGAAATTACAATTGAAAGTACCTTAAAGTTTCTAGTGGCACAGTTAAAGTTCTAGTTAAAATCAACATTTTATTTTGCCGTTAATTATTTTATTTACTGCCTACTAAATATTAATGGCTGAATATTATGTGAGGTATAACCATAATGTTGCTGAGATATTTGCAAAACTTCGGATAGCTGGGATCTACAGTGAGGACCGAACACGCTATTATCCTTTCCGGGAGCTAACGCGTTCGCCACCACACCATGCGAGTGCTTCGTTTCGCCTGCCTCTCAGCCGTATTACTGACCTGTTGACGCTATTAGCAATCACCCATCAACGGGGTTATTCTAGGGAGCACCAATTGGCATAAACCCAGTTAAGCTGAAGTTATGACATAAAGCACAATTTTATTTTGTGTTTCACAAATGCAGGGCATTAAATATATCCACTTCGTCATCTCTTTTGTAGAACGTTGTAGAAAAATTTGGGGTGAAATTCGCCTTGTGAGGTTAGTAATTTGAAACTGACTAAAGCACTAACCTAGATATCCACCATAATGCTCAAAACCTTGACTATTAGATGAAAATTACCCTTGCTAAACGCTCAAATTCAGTCGATCAACTTGGGAAAAGCAACCGAAGAGGTTTTTGAAACTGGCGCTTTTTCAGTCTGATAGCGCACTTTCAGTCGTTAACGGAAAGAAATCGACAATAACTATGACAGAAATATCCACTTGATTATGAGCGAGTTTCCGGCTTAACAAAATTTGAGAGCGTGTAGAAGAAAATAGCTTCATTAGCAGCTCATATTGGAAAATGAATTGCTTGGGAAGAACGTTCCTTCCGATCTATGAAGGCTCACTACTGCTTATGTGTGGCAGCGGATAAAGCTGTCGGCTTTGATCAATCCCTGAGGGATGCGCAATTCGACTTCATTAAGTGTCGTTGGTGATTGAATGCATATCTGGCCTTTACTCACATATAATATCGATAATTTACAAGAAGCCAGGCTATGTTGTTAAGTGACGGCGACGTAACCTTCTAGCTTGACTTCCAGATAGAAGCATAGAAGTCGTTGTCAGTTTGGGCGGTCTTTCTAAGTGAACAGGGAGCGGATATCGTACTGGTAGTAATACCGATCATCACGAGCATGATGCTGATTTGATGCCGCTCGGCTCACTAAGCCTTAAATCCCTTCGTGGTCGGGAAATTGGTGCCAGACATGTCCGAGAAATAAAAACACTCTACGCAAGCAAACTAGGAGCAGTCTAGTTCGGCTATCTCAATACTCGAGGGAAAATCGACTCGACAAGCATTCTACGAAATTCGAGATGAAATGAAAATCCTCGAACCGCTGCAGAGGCCACACGTAAAAGTCGGAAGACCTTCGTGGATGACGGATGCGTGGAAACGAATCGAATGTGAGAAGTGTTGGGATCCGGTCGCTTAAGAATACCTAAGTGATCAATCACTATTGTATTTTATAGTACATCGCAGTTCTCCACCCAAGGATACCTCTCACCGACAATACTCAGACGATCGCATCCGTAAAATTTTTCAAATACTATTTTACTGGTACCATTGGGAACAAAGGCGTTAAAAGTTCACTTTTGATAAGCTGTCTGTTGAAATCTCGCGAAAATTGTCTGTTCAGAAATTCTTTTCCTATGTTGCTCAGAAATAAGAAGAATTACTATTCGTTCTAATCGTAAGAGTCTCCGGATCCAATAGATTGTTTCATGGAGAACTAGTCAGACAATTTGTGTGCTTTCGTTCACTGCAACAGTTCTTCGTTTCAGGACGCTCTCTCTAGGAGGAGAAAAGCTGCACGTACCTCGGAATTCGTTTTGTGGTGGCGGTAACGTTGGCAAGTTGTCCTCAATGCGATCCGGTGAGAGCTCTAGAAAAAACACCACTCGGCTGTTTGAGAATCCAAATCTGTTTGCCAGAGCTCTGGTGAGCTATTTAATTGATCTTCTACCCATTTTTCTTCAATCTCTTTCTGCTCTTCAGAAAGTCACATTACCAAAATCACTGGAAACTTTCTGAAGAAGAGCAAGTTGGGCAAGTGACTTGTTTGGAAGAATTCGTTCCACTACTAAATTTATTAGCATTAAAAGTGAAAATAATGTTATTTCCATAGGTGGAAATAAAAATTTCGTGGTTACGTTTTCGCAGTTAGACCAAGACTTTGGTAAGTTGTAGTCATTATTAGGACTGGGGTGGTGCACCTTTCAAGACGACGACCAATCATCATACGAGGGTAGAATCTCATTGTGGCGCCATCTATACTTTCTTATTTAGCAAATGAATAAATTCATACCGATTTCAGTCGGAAAAGCTTACCGGTCCATGGATCGAACACGCCTTCGAGAGACGAGAATGCATCAAATTTGTCGCTCAAAAAGATTTTCCAGACAGGTAAGATTTCCGAGACACTCGTTTTTCGCTGGACATATATAACTGATACGTATTGATTGGAAGTTCTAAGTAGCATGGATCAATATGTACCTAATGCTTGTCTACTGTGATTCATTTCCATACGATTGTATTCTTTGAGACGTTCTTTTTTGGAGAAAGTTCACATTTCTGCAAAGGTTGTAATAACCACGAATCACAGCTTACGTGTTCACTTTCAATGATGTACTTTTCCTTATGCACGGTTCGATTTTGAAATCCTTCCAATAATGTTTAATGTCCAAAATTCAATCTACCTGTACTTATGGCGGATTTGAATACAGTGAACTAATAATCATTCACGCGTGATGGCGCAGTGGCCGGAGGCGCTCCGCAACACACGCGTGCAATCAATTCCCATCCTCCTGGTCCACCAATTCTTTCATTCCACCGGAGTGAGCAAATTGGTACCAGACTCGTTTGGGAGGATAGCAGGCCTGGCTCAATAGGCCACGGCGTGTCATTGTAAAGGCCAGATATTTATTCAGTCACCTCCAAACAATGCTTGTTATCGAATACATGTTATCGAATACATGGGGCATCCTTCACGGATTGATCATCGCCGAGAGCTTTATCCTTTATTTTATTAATATTCATTTGCTTGCTTGTTAAATGCTCATTTTTTTTTTTTGGAAAGGCTGAAATTGTTGAAAGCCGTTACGTGAGCAAGATTGTTTTATTTCGTGACGATTTTAAGATTTCATTGATTTCTTGGTTTAGCATTCAAAATTATTCAAAAACTCCCATATTTGCTTCTCTTATGAATTGGTACAGTAGGGTCATATCATTTCCCACTTACAAGGCTTTTAGCTGCAGTATTCCGTTTTTTAGGGGGCGGGTAGCATAGTCGTAGTGAAGTCCGTCATCACGCGAATGGTGCTAGTTCGATTCCGCTCCAGGTCAGTCAAGCCTATCATCCGTCCGGGGTGGAAAACTTGGTACCGAACTTGTCTGGGAAAATAAATATTGATATGCACTATATAAATGACGTGGATGCTTGTGCTGAAAGGGTTTAGTGACGCACATGCTGCCTCGTTCGATTCCCTTATCTTTCAGCAATCTTGTCATATCTGGTACGAAAATAGCCTCAACAATTCCACCAAAAGATGACGACTCCCGATACTTCTGTGTGGGTCTGCATTCACTCCATATTCTTGTAGGTTAAGAAGTGATAAACAGTTAACTTATGGAGAAGTGTTCTAAGCGCCTAAATTCAAATGTTGAGTTTGAATACAATCCCTTTACTATGAACCTTTATGATAAATGTAGGTGTAGAACTTGGAAAGGAAAGTTGTTCCTTCCTTTGTATGAAACAGAGATCTCTCAGAAATCAGGCATCAACATCAAAATTAGAAGTTGTTACTTTTTCCTTTCTTTAAGATAAAGAATGAGAAAGCTCTCGGCGTTGATCAATCCCTGAGTGATCCGCCATGCATTCGACTTCATCAAGCGTCGTTAGAAGTGATTGAATGCATACCTAATATTTATAATGACTCGCGGTAACCTATCGATGTAGTGAGTCAGTCTTGCTATCCTAACAGACAGGTCTGGTTCCAATTCGCCGTCCCAGATAGATGGAAGGCCTGGTAAGCCTGGGGCGTGGAATCGAATCCCAGTGTATTGCAGGGAGCCTCTATCCACTACGCTACGAGTGCCCACTATTTTCTTCTTTCTCTTGTTTTTTCCTTTTTGCCGGTAGAAATAATCATTCAGATGTGGTTGTGGGCGTGTGATGAAGGCCCACTCACAATTAGCGTTGTCACGGTTTTCGGTGTTTACGTCGAACTGTCAGTTCGACGACACCAGTCCGTGGTCGATTGCTACGCACACTCAAACCTCACCGACTGATGCCTACGGCACTATTGTTTTCCAGGTTAGTGAATGCATAAGAAAAAATATCAAACGTTAGTCTGTTTAAGAGCAGTTCCGAAGGCGATGCCGCCACATCGAGACGAATAACAAGCGTGGACCATCGACTCGGATCATGGGCTCTGATGAAGACGAAGACGTCGAAACGTTAGCCGGTAATAAATATTTTTATCAACCTCGTGTAAGCTCATCAAAGAAAGAATACATATTGATTATGCACACCGAGGTTCAACGAAAGTCGGTTTAGAAGTATCTATTACTTGTTTTGCTTATCGCTGTATCAAATATCGTAGCCGTTAGAGCGGTAAAATGGCATACGGTAAAATACCTTGCAACGGTTTATCGCCTCGTCGTGGAGGTTTTCCTGAAGTGTCGGACTGCGATATACAGCGGGGCATTCATTCCCTGACAGGATCTCCTAAGCTGAGAATGAGTCCGCCATTTCCTTCAGGAAGCCTAGCTAAGGGCAAACCAATGCCAAAACCCACGACCGTCCTGGTATCAAACTAGTTGCATGGTGGGGCAGAGTTTGGCCAGACTGACCTGTGGACTCTGGGGAGCCACAATGGTTAAACCAGCAAAACTCCGAAGACTGAAGATTATGCTGGGGTCCGTACAGTCGGTGAAGACGGATCGAAATCAGAACAAGAATAAAAGTGCTGTTTTTCAAACGGCTCGTAATATGAATATGATTAACGCAGGAGAAAAGTCATTAAGGGAGGTGCACATGCCCATAAAGCGCAGTTCATCCGTCTTGGTTACGATTCGGATCCTGAAAACATCATGTACCTCATGGAAAAGGCAAGTCAAATCCTACTATTGAGTCATGATTTTCAACACTTTTCTTTTATTGGAATTCCTGTTGATCTTCCTCTTAGGAGTATTTGCATCTACCGACAAATTATCGAACTATTCATTAATTGTTCAAAGTTGCATAAATGTGTTTCGGTTGCTGTGCAAAGCATGGGTATTGATTTCGGCGGCGGTTTTTGTGGTCTCAAAATGTCGTATGAAGCCTTTTGACTTCATTTTGGAAACAGTCGGTCACATCTTAATTTTAATACGTGTAAGAAATGCCATGCTTTTTCGAATACTTTCATCTTCTTATGCGAAATGTTCCATTTGTTCAGTGACCGAAGTTTTTACGTGCGCTCAGCAGTTCAATATTACAATGAGAAACTTATTGGAAAGCTTGTGAACGTTTAGACTCCCATTTCTACTACAATAGTTCCGTTTAGTTTGTCCTCCTTGATGAAGTAGGCAGAGCTAAGAAAAGTGGTCCAAGAAATGAGGGGCAAAGAATTGATACGAAGTTTTAAAACGTTATGTTTAGTTGTGGGGCCTGTCACCACCACTTTTAGTGGTCACCGAAATTTTAAAACGCCAAACTCTAAAAAGCTAAACGTCTTAGAAAAGCTAATAAACTCTAAAAGGCTGTGTTTAGGTGTGGGGTCTGCCACCACCACCTTTAGTGATCACCGTTCATGGCGGTATGGCAAATTTCGAGTAAGTTATCTGCTCCACATTGCCTTTCCGTAGAGTCGTTTCCATTTTTCAAAGCTTAAAGTTTCGAACACTTTCAAACACAAGTTGAACAACAAATCATTACCTAGTTTAGTAAAAAAAAATTCATTAAAAAATTTCACTTTCCGTTTCGTATAGCTGCACTAGATGTCAGTAGTCCTCCACGTCTCAGCGCCTCTGTAGTACATCTGTGAGTATCATCTTTGTGTCGTCGGGGATTGTACATACATAGGTTAGAATATATATATATATATATATATACAGACTAAAGCTTTAGCTTAACTGGATTCCTTGCCGATTTGGGATCAATCCCACTGATGGGTGATTGTTGACGGCGCTGATTGACTGATCGATAGAACTAGCTAAGAGACCAGAGAAACGAAGGATCCGCATGGTGTGGTTGGTGGTGAACGCATCAAAAAAAGGATAAAGCTCTCAGCGTCGATCAATTTCTGAGGGATGCGCCATGGATTCGGCCTCATTAAGTATCGTTGAAGGTGATTGAATGCATATCTGGCTTTTACAATGACTCGCGGTGGCGTGCCGATGTATCGAGCTAGTGCTGCTATCCTCCCAGACAAGTCTGGTACCAATTTGCCGACCACGAGGGGATGGAAGGCTTGGTGGGCTATGGACGCAGGGATCGATCCCACGTGTACGTTGCAGTGCGCCTCAGTCAACTGAGCCGCACACGCCCACACGTGAACGTGTTAGCTCCTGGAAAACGTAATATCGCGTTCGTTTCCCACCGCAGGCACCTGTGGTGCGGAGCTTTGCAAAGATCTCAGCATCATTCTGGTTGTATCACACGTATTACCCAGCCATGAAAAATTGTAGTAGGCAGTAAATAAAAGTTAACATTGTGATTTTGTCCATAACCTCGACTTAACTGGGTTCGTTGCCGATTTGGGCTTTCTGGATTAACGCCGCTGATGGGTGATTGTTGATGGCGATGATCGATAGAGCTGGTTGAGAGAGAGGCAAAACGAAGGACCCGCATAGTGTGGTGGTGAACGCGTTAGACACCGGAAAGGGCAATAGCTCGTTCGTTCCTCACCGCAGACATCTGCGGTTCGCAATTTTGTAAATATCTCAGCATCATTTTGTAGAAATCAGGCTCTATTTACGATAGAGCAAAAATTGGCCGCAACTTCCTCCTTTACTGGTTAGTGATGACATAAAGTTAATCTCTGGTTTAATGACTTTATTTCTGCCTTTTTTAAAGAGAAAAACCAGCTTTAATGCGTAGCTAGTGTTATATTAGATTCCTTAATAAAAACATATTAGTGAGCTTGATGTACACATTTTTATACTACTACCGCCTGATGTATTACTTCCTGAACCCTCTGCTATTCTAACTAAGGCAGTTCCACCACCAGCCGAGTTTTCTCTTAGTATTATATAATGGTAAACAACCGACTCTTACAGGTCAAAAGATAACTACAAATCAAGCTGATGACCGAATAAGTTTGGTACTAGACATTATGAAATGTTGGAGAATTTCAATAATTTGTTATAGTTGTTGGATTAAAGGGCTAGTGTTCTTGGTGATGAAAACATGTAAATCTGCCGTTCTAATAAGCAAAATCTTATAGGGTGCATGAGAAGCTCGGCAGTCTGTTTCGTGACGGTGTACTGAAGGCGGCTCAGACGACGGGCGCCTGGATCATCACCAGTGGCCTGGACAGCGGTGTAGTGAAACAAGTGGCTCAAGCACTCGACGACGCTGGCATTTCGGCTAGGTGAGCTCGTCGAAGGCGATCGCCTTTGTGGTTGTCGCATCGTGAGACGACGAACTTCTATTCTGTTTTTTGCAGGATGCGATCGAAAATCGTGACCATCGGAATCGCGCCATGGGGAGTGATTAAAAGACGTGAACGCTTGGTGAGATTGTGTTTCGATAAAATAGTGACACCTTGACGTTCTCCACTATGGCATTATTTCATTTTTTAGTAACTTCTTCAATAAGTTATGACCTCACTGCCGCTAAAATCTAATCTATCTCCACCTAATCTAAGCAAATCTAGTTAAATATCTATCTAGGTAAATTTCGAACTGCGATAAAGAGTCATCTTTTGGAAGTCGTTCGACAGTGCCTTTCGAAAGTTCAATTGAATGTAAATCCCTATGCCAGAAATCGCAGCTTTCCCGGGAAAAATATGGCACTTGGTGGTAAACGTTGCTCCATTTCGAAAATGTTGACGACTATCTGTGATCACGATTTGAAAACAAAACGAAGCTGTTTTTTTTTTAAATTTTGTGAAACAACGCCATTTACCCAAGTTTGTGGCAGTCTGATCTTAATCGACATATATACGTCGGCCTGAGTTCGTATATCTTAGTATTCCAAGGATAATCAAGCTTGAATAGCAGTAAATGTATTCTCACAGAACATACAGCTGTGAATGAAGCCTAACTCATAGAGCAGCATGGACTGTGCATGAGCAGCTGTAACAACTAGATCCAGGCATTCCGCACACTTTACAGAATTAGCACAGAATACCACGCAGTCTTTGTTTTAACACTATTTAATCAAAGAAGAGCATCCGAAAGTATGGAGATCAATGCCATTTTTCTCGCTCTACTTTACTAAGGAATAGAAGTGTCCTAGAATGGATGGTTACTAACTATAACAATTATATTACAACGATGTCACAGTTTTCAAGACTGCTGAACCGAAAAAGTGAGGGCGAATGTCCGCGTTCCTTGGTTGCACAATGGCTTCTTTGAGAGGCCCGTACGCGCCCCAACTCTTCTTCTTTTCTGTTTAATTTCTCGTTCATGTGGTTTTAAATGTTCCTTGAGCACTCACCGTACACGTTCAAAGTGGTTTTTGTAGTTAGAGAATCATCTAGCTTGCTCTATTCGTCTTCGCACCAAAGGTCTTCTTCGGATCTATGCATATTCCAATCTCTTTTGCCACTTCATTGAGCTTATTTCTCATCGTCTCTGGTTCGTTAGGACTTCTTAACAAGATTACAATGTCATCGGCGAAACAAAAGGGATTTTTCGTCAATGCGTATGCCTTTCTCATCCCATTCGAGGCGGTCCCGCCTAATTGTCAAAACCGCTTTCCTTTGAGTAAAGTAAGGGCTCTATGGGAAAGCGGCGTTTTCTAGTGCAATTTCCATAACAGTCAGACAGAGTTCTTATGTAGGAGGAGTCCACGCCTTGATCGACGAGCACTGATAGTATTGCGTTGGTTTCGATACTGTCAAGCGCTTTTTCATAGTTAACAAAAGTCAGGAATATGGCAGCAGGTATTCGCGACAAAATCCGACGACCCTAAATATGGTTTGGCTGTGGCCCATGCAGCAAAATTTCTGTCGGAATTCTGCTTGGTCAACTGTTTGCATCCCATCCAATGCCCTTCACATTGGCGGTAGGATAAACTTTGTGAAAAGCTTATCACTCAATAAGCATATTGTACAGTAGTTAGGAAGATACCCTCGTCTCCTTTCCTGTGTGTGATGACTGCGCGAAGTCCTCCATTAGTCTGGGGTTTTCTCTTTCTGAAGGTAAGATGTCACTGAGTTGCAAGATGTACAAATAAATTGTAGCCTCCTAGCTCTAAGGAAGGTGCCAATGATATTATCGGGTCCTAGAGTTGTGCCTTTTTTATGCGTTTTTTTGCAAGTCAAACCTCAATGGTAGGAATTCTAGGTGACTTTTCTCCATCGAGAATTTTAGGGTCTGAAACTTGAACTGTAAAAGGGAAGCAGTTGGTGTAGAACTTCTTCGTTACTAATTGCAGGTCGTAGCGAGAAGTTTTAGTGATCCTATCTTCGTTCATCAACTATAACAGCGAACCAACTCGAGCAAATCCCTATGGCACTATTCCAGATTGGTTCTTTTCTACGCTGTTCGAATCGTTTTTTTTTTCTCAGCCGATATAGGCCTTGCTACAAAGCTCTTTTGCAACTAGCATTCATTACTAGGGTCAGAGCGTGTTGTAATAGGATCAAGCGTCAAGCGTCAGCTTCCTTCACTTCTCGAGCCTTAAGTGTAGTGGAGAAGTGGTCTGATCTTCTTGTTTGAGGAAATGAAGGGAAGTGGCATAACTTTAAGACCTTCGACAAATAGCTCGTAATCTTTGGTTGGGTCATCTTTAATCTGTATTGGCAGACAGATGCTTGGATAGTACTTCTTCCAGAATCTTTTCATCATATACAGCTGCACGTTTTTTTTTGTCGATGACGTGCATTCATTTATTGCTTACGGCTGAATCGATTCTTTGCTCGATGAAGCTTGTAACCGGACCAAGTACAATATGACAGTACTACCGATGTGACACGTGGGCACCATCTTTTTTTGTTAATACATGATCTATCTCCCGATGATTCATTCGGCTAAGAGACCCCCATGTCCAGCAGCAGCTTCCGTTCTTCCGAAAAATCGAGGTTCTTGAAAGAGGTGTGCTCTGGACAAGAGTCTTGCAAGATGGTTCCCATTCTCTTTTCTTTCTCTCAATCCAAATTTTCGTATCCTTTATTCGCTCTTGTTAGCTTTTCATATTCTGGCATTAAAGTGTCCGACAACAAATTTGTAATGCGCTTTGTCAATGAGGATTACTTCCCTAAACTATTAGCAAAACACATCTAATTCGTACCCATCAGCTCCATAGTTCAGTGAATAGTACTTTATGACAGTGATCTTCTTACCACGCGTTGGTTGAAGACGGAGGACGGCCATGCGAAGGAAACATTTTCATATGAGTCGAAGAGGTGGACAATGGAAGAGGACGACAAAGCTTGCGCCACCGGCATTTCGTGAACGTGCCTTTCCTCCTCGAATGAGAATGGTTCCGTTGTTTAGTATGTCTCTCTTCTTGTTTTTTGTTCCTAGTAGGGCGGTCACATGGAATTTGATGCAAGCTGCGGCTTCAAGAATGGGGTGAAGATCGGCTTTTAAAAGGAGTGTTCTGGTGTTTTGCGTGCAGAATAAGAAACAGTCCCCATGGCATGACGTGTGCGTTCCATCAGACCCGGTCTCAGTGACAACCTGTGTAACACGAGATTTTGTTGCCTCTCACCGAACGTCTCGTCGTCTGACGTAGACGGTAGCACTCAGTGTAGAAGTACTAAAGCTGGGCTGTTGCTGGTTGTGTAATATTATCCTTCCCGGAGTCCTGCCTTGACCTGGCAAGGGCGTTTTCACTTCTCCACCACTAAAAGGATCATAGGCGTGTCCCTTCAGCAACAATTCCTTTGTTTGGTCTCCCTACTAGTTGTGCCAGAAGCCATCTGAAAACGAAAATCAAAAATGAAAGTACCAATAGAAGAATGACAGGCAGCTCAAGAGCGATGTAAAAACCCGAAAAAGTAGACGAAAATGAACTTAATAATTTGAGATAAGAAGTCTTTGGTTCTGTTGGACGACAATAGTTATTGTAAGGATATGAAGATTACGTTACTTTCTAAGAATCGTTAGAAAATAACTTTGACATCTAAAACCGATCCTGTTTACAAAGAAAAGTCCAAAAAGACTGTTGTTCTACTGCTTAGATCGTAAGAGATGCACAAGTCCAGTATGATCCGCATGCGTTCGGTACAGCAAACGGGCCTGGAGTATTGAACGATCATCATTCATACTTTCTGCTGGCAGACAACGGCACCAGCTCGAGGTAGGTGGCTTCGAAAATCGTCTCTGACTTGTTCTATCGCTTTTTTTTCATGGCACAGCATCACGTGTGAAACGATCACAATAGTGCTGAGATATTTGCAAAACTCCGGACCTAGCTGAGAGACACGTGAATCGAAGGACCCGCATGGTGTGGTGGTGAACGCGTCAGTCCCTAAAAATGATAATAACGCGTTTGTTTCCCACCGCAGATACCTACGGTCTGGAGTTTTGCACAATGATGGGACTCAAAAAACATTTGAAAACGTCACATTGTGATCCACGGATTAAAACAGAATGAGCAAGGTCAGCGGCTGCCTAAGTTTATCATGACGAAAAAGAGAGTTTATGCTAACTCACGATTCTGAAGGCCCCGCTGTCAATGCCGAACGTTATTGCCTCTCAACAGAGACTACCACAACAAAATAGACCTGATCATAGTAAATTACGAGCTTCGCCTAACCGATGTCACTGTTGTCTGAAAATTTTACGCAGTGTCAGACCATCGCCTTCTTTATGAAAGATTTCATATCTCGCGGAGAGGAGGAAAACCAACAATATTCAAAAAGGGAATTCCGAAAACTACCATAAACTGGGATTTATTCAATTCATTAGTCGGCTGTTGGTAAGATACCGTTCTCGACAACATCGACGAGGAATACAGTCGACTGACGTCCGAACTTGCAAAACAACGCAGTCAGGCGATAAACGAAGATCTTAAAGAGAGAAGACCTGCAGTAATGGTCCAAGCTGTACATGATGGGAAAAGCATTCGCAAAGCCCACCGAAACTTCGCCAGTTACAAGACCAAGGTGATTGTACTCCGACGACCAGACTTAACAGAAACAGCGTCCAGAAAGGCAATGGAGGAGATCATTCACGATTATTACTCGGATCTCTTCAACGAAACCCTCTTATCCTCATTCGAAATAAAGGAGGAATGATATATGGTATTTGGTGAAAAGCCGAATAAAACTAGTTTCGGACTGGACATGACCTGAAACACCTGAAGAATCTTCCGCTAGTCCTCACAAACACACAGGATCTGCTCTACACGTGTTACCTGTCGGAACGCACAGTTCATACTTAGTGGGAGACCATCAAGACTGTATTATTGTTTAAGAAGGTTTACCACCACAGTATTGGCAACTATCGCCCAATCTTCTCGCTGTCTGTTGTCTACAAGCTCTTTATTAGAGTCCTCCTTAACATTAAGAGAACACTGGACTAAAGGCGGGCATGTAGGCATGGAGGGTTTCGAAAAGAATTTAGTAGGATGGACCACATTCCTATGATAAAAAGACATTGAAGTATCTCGAGAGTATAAGAGACCACTTTGCCTCACATTCATCGAATTAGGAAAAGCTTTTGACTCAGCTGAGATAGAAGCAGTCATGGAAGTCCTTGACAACTAAAGGTTATCTACTCACTGTATAAAGATTCTTCGTGACCTATAAAAATTTCGCAACCAAAATTTCACTTTGTTGGTACATCTTGTAATATTACCCAGAATCGACTTTCTATTAACCTCGGCATTGGATTACGAATTCGTCGTGTTCTCTACAGTCAACCATATGCGACGCTGATTAGCGGCGCTTCCTCAGTGGAAGGCACGTGGAAAAACGACTCTGGAAAGGCGATTTTGTCGAAACGTCAGCTACGATTGTGTTGTATGTGTGTTGGATGCCGACGACTGGCAGTCGTCAGCCATGTGCGACTCTGAGCGGCTGTTCTTCCTCGGTGGAGGACAGGTGTTAAAAGCGGCTCTGAAGAAGGCAATTCTGCCGAAACGTCGGCTACGATTGTGTTGCATGTGTGTTATTTTATGGCCGTAAACGTATGCTGTTTAACAACCTTGCGATTGTTGAGTAGGAAAACAACGAATTCAAAATTTCACTGTTTAAGCGCGATATTGGCATGGACTTCGGAAGAACGGTTAGGAAGGCGATAATACCTCAGCGAAATTATTTACCGCCGTCCTCTAGAACGTCATGCGAACATTGGAACGGAACAGCATGGGAATGAAGATCAACCAATGATCGGAAATTACACCATACTCGCTTTACTGATGAAATGATTCTTATGACGCTAAGGATTAGCCAAGCGTAATGAATGCTTGGCAAGTTTGACGAAGCCTGTGGAAAGTTTGGTTTCCGACTAAATCTCGCAAAAGCATGGTCCATGAAGAAAAGGAAAAATAGACGACGATTTTCGTTATGTATATCCATCCACGTTCAACGGAATTAATATCTCTGAATGCTCTAATTAAGTTTATAAAGGTCAGGAACTAAGCATAATGAACGACTTAGCTCTAGAGTGAGCAGGAGGAAACGAGTGGCTTGGGGAGCTTTCAAAAGCATCGACGATGTAATGAGGAGAATAAAGAACACCCAACTCCATGCCCACCTTTTCGACTTCACAATTCTTCCCGTCTTAATGTTTAGTTCAAGAAGGTGGTTACTACGTAAGCAGGATGAAAGATCACTCAGATTTCTTGAAGGTGCAGATGAAAGGACAACGCTAAGAATATCCATGTATCACGTAAATGGTGGAAGCCAGGCCGGTACAACAGCTATGCAAAACTTGGCGATATCACCGCTGTATTGTATATTATAACGACGTGGTCAAGTAGATTAAGCTGATGTGATCTTCACAAAATATTTACTTCCAAAGGATAAGGGATAAGGTTCTCTGCGTTGTTCAATCACTGAGGGATGTGTCACGCATTCGACTTCATTATGCATCGTTTGGAGGTGATCGAATGCATATCTGGCCTTTGCAATGGCTCGCGGTGGCCTGCCGATGTATCGAGCCAGTGCTGCTATCCTCCCAGACAAGTCTGGTACCAATTTGCCGACCCGGGAGGGATGGAAGGGTTGGTGGGCCATGAGCGCGGGAATCGATTCAACGTGTGTGTTGCAGCGCTCCTCCGACTTGCGCCACACGCGCACTCATCTTCGCTGCTATCGATATTTATTTCTTCTACGATTATTGATTTTCACGCCTGCTGAATTTTTTGTGAATTAGCATAAATCCAAATAATTTGCACAAAATTACGACGCCATACAAATCCGATTGGCGTGGGATTGTAAAATTCGGTGTTTAAGAATTTTGCACTCCTTTACAAACAACTTTGCCGTTTATTCATCAGAAAATACTGAAATCTATTTATTTGTACTGTCGTTGACTCAATTGTCTGATCAATAGAGTCCGAAGCAATCGATATGATTCAATTTTAGGTATGGTGCTGATTTGCATCTTAGACAGAATCTCGAGAACTTTTTGGCTGATCGAGCGAAGGGTGACGGATCGCAGAAAGTACCGGTGGTTTGTGTGGTGTTGGAAGGTGGAACGACTTCGCTAACTGCTGTGCACCAATACCTCACTCAGTACGTAGTAATGTTTTTACCTTATGTGTAATCTGGGATCCTTCCAACGGATTACTGCCTCGTCGTGGCTGGGAGGTATTCTTGGGTGTCAGACTGCTATGCACAGCAAAAATTCAATCCCTGGAAGGGTCTTCCAAGCTGAGAAGAAGTCCGGTGTTTCCATCAAGAAGCGTAGCTAAGAGGAAACCAACACCAGTGTCCACCACCGTCCTAGTATCAATGTCGCATGGTGGCAAATCTCCCTCTTGATATACAAGGGCTGCGACTGCATGTTGTGGTGGAGACCTGGGGCAGACTTTGCCCAGACTGACCTCGGGGTTCCAGAGAATCACAGTGCCTTAATCAGCAAATCTCCCAAGAATGGTGATTACGCTGAGGCCCGCATAACTAATGAGGACGGGCCGTTCAAGTATCAAGTATCAAGTAAGTAATAAGTGACCTGGGATGTTGGGAACAAGTGAGTAATCTGGGATGTTGTAAGTTAAGATGTGCGAGTGTGCCTTTATCGCTTTTTATTGAGCTATGGAATCGACTGCCCGCATAGGATTACACTGAATTTTACACATCGCATCTATTCCATTAAAAAATTTGATCCACCTTCAGTTAATTCCCAATAAGGTCACGTTTATCATTATCGTTGGATGTTCAGAACATTTCAGTAATTAAATATCTAAATATTGAGAGCTATTAAATGTCACCTACCTTTGTTAAGGGAGCCGAACATTCCAGTGATTGTCTGTGACGGTAGTGGCCGAGCTTCGGATCTCCTTGCATTCGCCAGCCGATATTTGGACTCCGACGAGTTCGTTTCGTTTTTCTTATTTCACCTTTAAAGTTGCGCTGAAGCTGACCTCAAGTTAAACATTTCTTAACGCAATCCTGGGTGCATGGAATGGTAAAAGTTGTCAGTAGAGTCTTGCAGCAATAATCTCTACTCCTCGTAGAGAAGGATTATTACTTTTTTGTTTTCTTTTTAAGCTTTTGGAGGCTATGTATGCACATGTGATGCTTAGTGGATACCTAAAGAGCCCTATTAGCCAAGATCGGGTTGAAACTGATAAAGATAGACCGGCGGCAGCCACCTCGCGTAAGACCATTTGCTGGGTGTTCACCACATTTGTGACAGTGCACGTTGATTTCTATCCAAGTGTGCCTGAAATTGAGTCCATTTTTCAATTTCGATGGACTGGCACGTACCTCAGCTGGTATTGATTCTTATTAAATGAAATGATACTCATAAGCATATTCAGATCTTAGCCAACGACATGAAAATTATCCTCCTTTAACATTATGAATTTATAATTCTTGAAGCCCAGCGATCATTCCTTCCTGTTTCTTGTTACTGAAGCTCGTTTCTAAAACAGTACTCAATTGAAGTATTTCGTTTGTCTTCTCCCTAAATGTCTGAAAGGATAAAGGATAAAGCTCTCGGCGTTGATCAATCTCAGGGATGCGCCATGCATTCGACTTCATTAAGCATCGTTTGGAAGTGATTGAATACATATGTGGCTTTTACAATGACTCGCGGTGACCTACCGATGTATCGAGCCAGTGCTGCTATCCTCCCAGACCAGTCTTGTACCAATTTGTCGACCCCGGAGGGATGGAATGCTTGGTGAGCCATGGGCGCATTCCACGTGCGTGTCGCAGTGGTGCTTCCAACAACTACGCTACACGCGCACTTTCCTTGAATATCTATAGAAACCAAATATATTGAATCGGTGTCTGCAGAGAAGTTTTTCTGGGCGAATGCTTTTTCTTTTGTAATCTGGCGCAATTGTCGTGATACTCATCACTACGAGCATGGTGCTAGTTCGATTCCGCTCTGAGCCAACCAAGCCTCTCATCCCCCAGAGGGGGAAAATTGGTATGGGACTTCTCTGGGAAAAAAATCAAATCACTTTCTGCAATCCAACTGGGAACACTCCAGCCCAGCTATCTCAGGATTCCACAGAGAATTGCTCGACCAGCATTCTACGACATTCAAGATGAAATGAAAATCCTCAAGCAAAAACCGAAGCCACTCGTAAAAGTTGGAAGATCTTCGTGGACAGCGAATGCGACGAAATGAATCGAATGTGAGAAGTGCTGGGGTTGGCACAGTAGGTGTGAATAGGGTAATATAAAATTAAAAAAAAATTCTCGCGAAGTCTATTGGTATTCGTTAGGCACTTGTTTCTCAAATAGCTTAAAGCATTCACACTGTCACATGCTTAATATTCGTTTTTTCGGTAGGGTTTTACATCTTGTATTTATCTAAAGAAGAGGTCTTTCGAAGACCCTAAAAATGGCCTAAAATATGCTGTGTCGGTGAATTTGATACTACTAGCCTTCTTGCTTCCACTCAGAGACTCCGACTTATAGGAGACAATCGTATTGTTGTAGCTGCAATAAAGAAACCTAGTGAGAAAGCCTAGAAAGAAAGTAGTTTTGTTCTTCATGTGATTATCCAACGATACGTAAATGACTTTCATGAACTGTTTGATATCTTGTTAATATCAGAGCCACAATGATTCGAGTCGAATGTCCACAGCAGTTGCTCCTTCTTGCTTGTATTAGTATCCATTGCACTGAGACGAATTAAGTAATCTGTAACACTGCAAGAATTAACTAGAATCACGCAGCTCTCCCTTCTATTTAGAACTCTAGCCGCACTGAACTAACCTAGCTCCACTGGCAATTTTCCTAGAGTACAAGACCGTCGTTGATCGATTGCCATCCAAAACTGTCTCTTTTATGCTTCGAAACCGACTTTCCTTGAACCTCGGTGTGCTTAATCAATATGTATTCTTTCTTTGATGAGCTTACACGAGGTTGATAATAATATTTATTATCGGCTAACGTTTCGACGTCTTCGTCTTCATCAGAGCCGATGATCCGAGTCGATGGTCCACGCTTGTTATTCGCCTCGATGTGGCGGCTTCGCCTTCGTGTCGAGTCAGGTCTTCTTCAGCGGTCCATCTCCTCGAATGAGGCCATCGACTCGGATCATCGACTCTGATGAAGACGAAGACGTCGAAACGTTAGCCGATAATAAATATTATTATCAACCTCGTATAAGCTCATCAAAGAAAGAATACATGTCTCTTTTATGTTGAAAATCCATTATACAGTAGTCGGATTGATATCTGCTGCCACATAGCAGAACAGCAATGTCAGCAGTTACCTTTATTGAACCTCGACGTGGATGGTCTTTGGTTCGTCGTCACTCCGATGGAAGCAAAACCGCATCAACGTTAGGAATATCAACGATTTGGAGTAACTTCGGTTAAACCTATCAATAAACCAAAAACGTTGAAATTTGAACGTCTTGGAAATGTGGTCTCAAAAAGGATATCCTAGCGTTCTAATGCTTAGATGTTCAGATGACCCATCTCGCCACAATGCACAGACATTAGAACTTCTTCCATTTGCCTTGTTTTATTACCACTTTGTCTTACATTCGTAGGTTGAAAGCTTCCATCTTCTGTCTACACTGATTTGCTAAATGCTTATCGTGGTTTTAGCTGGGATTCCTACTTACCTTTAGTAAAGCTTTACCAAAGGTGGTCGTCGACTTCTGTGGAACGGAGGGAGATTTGCTGAATTCTGAGTGCTGGTAACAGTTATTCCCGTGATAGCAATGCAGTGATTGCTGCCATTCTGTGACTGAGCGACCGATGAAGGATAACGTAATGGTCAGAAGCCTTTTGTTGTAAACTTAACTGTGTATTTTTATAGAGGCTTTCATTTTAACTGATACGTAAGTTAATCGACAATGCTTTTGCAACTTTTGCAGTCTCATTGGTTTCCAAACTATTCTGTGTGTTGAACGCTTTGAATTCTTCGTCGTTACAACCAGATTTTGTAATCTGGACGACGATATTAGCCGGACTCGGTATCGACCCATATCATCTCTAGTGCAGGTAATCGTCGTGAATAGGGAAAAGGTTCGATGAAAAGATGCTAACCTCGGAGATAGTATAGTTGCTACTGCAACAACTTTCGTGTTAACGCGGGGTCAAAGGTAGCGCTACTCTTCCGCATCTTGTATTAATCATTATTTTTGACTTCATACTGCAATTTCTTGTCTCATAGATATCGTCGTAAATGTTATTATCTATTCTTAATCTTTTGAAGCCAAATGTTGTCCAGATGATGGCTCATCTGACATCTGGCAAGTGCCATTATTGTCAGCGATTCTTGCACAAAGCCATTGTAGACATCATTCTAAGCTTGAGGTCATGTGGACAGTAAACTTAAGATGGATTCAGGAAACTTTGTCATTTCTGATTCATTCATCACTACTTTTTATGATTTCTTTTGTTTTCAGGAGTTTTCCAGATGAAGTTCGGGAGGAGCTTCTGTCGTTGATTTCGACCGTGTTCCCTGAAAATCCGCGTACACCACAACAGATTCTGGACATTATCACCGAATGTGCTAAAAAGACGGATTTGGCTAGTACTACAGTTTGATTGAAGCAATTATATGATCAACTTTTGATTTATATACTAATACTTTTCGAAATGAACAAGGATTGCGATGAGTACACCTTGTTAAGAATTTGTGACGATAATCTCTTTCAGAATTCGTTTTCAGTTGACAGTATTTCGTTACGGTGAGGATCGTACTGAAGATGTCGACCATGCCATTCTAACGGCAGTACTTAAGCGGCAGAACTTAAGTTTACCAGAACAGGTACTCTCTAAGGACTTTTGTCTTTGGTTAAAAAAAAATAGTATACAGACAGGTGCGACAGAAGAGTTGCTTCTTACGTTTGACTCAACCTTTTGTCAAACATTGCTCTCTGTAACTCATAGATAGGCACACATCGTTTGTTCATCATTAGTTGCTGTCTGTTGCAACGAAAATAATGATGGTTTTAAATATGGCCCGAATTTACATACTGAACAGTTTTCCTCATTTCTCTCATTCGATTTGTTGTCTGTCATCTGTTATCCATGAATTTTAAACAGGTGCTGGGTAGTAACTTTGGCTATTTCTTCCTCATGAATATCACTGAATAGTCATTGAATAGATCCGTTCTAGAATCCTAGGATAGCTACCCTTGAGCTTTATACTTCTGGAGTACAAACGGTCAATATGGCCCGAATTTACATACTGAACAGTTTTCCTCATTTCTCTCATTCGATTTGTTGTCTGTCATCTGTTATCCATGAATTTTAAACAGGTGCTGGGTAGTAACTTTGGCTATTTCTTCCTCATGAATATCACTGAATAGTCATTGACTAGATCCATTCTAGAATCCTAGGATAGCTACCCTTGAGCTTTATACTTCTGGAGTACAAACGGTCGATGTGTCAGAAAGAGCTTTTCCCAGTTAAATCTAGGACCGATTCGCTAGTCGAGGTGAAAGATTTCGTTGGCACATGGCTGGAGCAGGCCAGGGCTCTGCGTCTTTTGGACAAGGTCTATGACCGCTACTCTTGTTCACTATAATAATACTTAAATGGAATATTCACGCACAGAATCGCATCGTCACTGGTTTAATACGATATTTGCTTAGAATGCCTAAAAACGTGTAAGTGATTCCTAGGTCGTTGCTAAAAGTCCTGGAACTTGAGATTCGAGAGAATGCTTGTCTTTGTCTAGTAACTATGATTTTTCTAAGACGGCTACATTACCTGTGACCAGACTATAAATCTTCGCATAGATCGACCGAATTGCCGAGGACAATGTAAAAGGTTAGATCCTAAGTGTTCTGCGTTCATCAATCTCATAAGGATGCAAAATGCATTCGACTTCTTTGTAGAGGTGATCGATTACATATTTGGCCTGTACAGTGGAGTTGTGGAGGCCTACCGATGCATCAAATCAGTGCTTTTTGTTTCCCCAGACAAACGACTATTTGTCAGCCTTGGCAGATTCGCCAGCTTGTAGGATCAACCCAGTGACCAATCCTGTATTGTAGAGAAATGGTAATCATTGCGCTACACTTTCCCCGATGGGAATGTTATAAGAATAAAGGATAAAGATCGACGTTGATCAATTCTTTAGAGATGTACTATGCATCGACCTTTATCAAGCATCGTTAGAGGTGATTGAATGCACATCTTACCTATACAATGACTTATGGAGCATGGGAGGTTTAGTGAACTCAAGGTGCGACATCAATCCACCCACCACATGTGTATAGATGCGCACCTCTCATCACTGTGCTACGCGCGCTCCAGTGAAGATATTAGCAATAACTATGTGAAATAGCAAGTTTGTTATATAGCCGTTTTTATCATGTCGTGCATACTAAACATGAGATGTGTTGCTGATTATTTCCTATATTCTAATTTCCTTCTGATGGATTTCATCTACGATTGTAGGATTCTTTGTCCTGGATTTCTAAAAGAAGAATTCTCTATGGATTTTGCTTTTCAACTAGATGTTTTGTTTCCAGTTGTCGTTAACGTTGTTGTGGAATCGAGTGGACGTGGCCAGGTCATGTCTTTTTTCCGGCGGACGTCACTGGCCCGTTTGCGAGTTGCACTCGGCCATGAAAGATGCACTTCGTCTAAATCGAGTTAGCAAACCCTTTTGCTTAGTTCAAACTTTAGCCAAAATAATTTTATTCGAATAGTTTAATTGACAATGCCACTTGCTCTTTCTAATGACAGGGTAATAAAGGATAAAGGATAAAGCTCTCGGCGTTGATCAATCCCTGAGTGATGCGCCATGCATTCAACTTCATTAAGTATCGTTGGAGGTGATTGAATGCATATCTGGCCTTTACAATGATTCGCGGTGGTCTGCCGATGTTATGGAGCCAGTGCTGCTATCCTCCCAGACAAGTCTGCTACCAATTTGTGGACCCCGCAGGGATGGAAGGTTTGGTGGGCCATGGGCGCATTTCACGGGCGCGCCGCAGTGGCGCCTCCAACCACTGCCCCACACGCGCCCTTAATGACAGGGTGTGTTGCGAAATATAACTTCAATGATGCTGAGATATTTGCAAAACTCCGGACCGCAGATGTCTGTGGTGGAGAACGGACGAAGGACCCTCGTTGTGTAGTGGTGAAAGCTTTATACCCCTGAAAGGGTAGTAGCGTGTTTTGCAAATATCTCAGCATCTTAACCCATTTTTTACTGCCTATTCTTTTTAATAGCAGGGTATTTTACGAAATATAACTTCTATAATGCTGGGATATTTGCAAAACTCGAGACCGCAAGTGTCTGCGGTGGGGATCGAACGCGCTATTGTCTCTTCCAGGGAGTAACGCTTTCAGCACCACACCATGTGTTACTTCCCGGAAAGGACAATATTGCGTTTGTCGCCCATCGCGGACATCTGCGGACCGGAGTTTTACAAATATCTCACCATTATAGAAGTTATATCTCAGCATCATTGAAATTAAGGGAAAGAATTTAAAAAAAATACGGTAACTGATGTGGGTGTAGTTTTCCATTCGGAAGCTATTTTACACTCAACACTTTTTCTTATGAAACATTCAGGTGGATTTTGTTGAGTGTTTGCTGGAAAACGGTGTGTCGATGAAGAAATTTCTCACAATCGCCACACTTGAGCAGCTGTACAATCTGGTGAGTCTCTTCCCAGTTGATCGTACTTCAAGTAGTTTTTGGTTTATCAGGTTCATTCACAACTTTTATTGAAGTCAGCTTTCAACTCCTTTACAAATTCGTTCCTAAACATCAGTCTAGCTTTTTTCTATATGCTTGATTTTATAAGCCTGGATTGCTCTGTGGAAGGCTGAACGTGTTCTTATCACGTTTCTCTTCACCTCGTTCGATAGATTATATGGCAGTTTCTAGGGATTGTATAACATTTTGTAACAAGCGCTTTCATTTCCCATCGCTGTTTTCCTTCAATCGTCATGGATTTGCCCTAGTTTCCAGGATGATGATGCCCAGCATAATGTTCGCTTCCTTGTTGAGCACAGCTCTCCTACCAGCTACATGACTCTGCCTGATATCGGTCTGATCATCGAGAAGTTGATGGGAAACGCCTACAAGCACTACTATACATCGAGACTATTCAAGAATAACTACGAGAAATTCCGTAAAAAAGCACAGGTGTCTTTACTCGTTCAATAGTTCACAAAAGTCTGAGAACAGTAAGCTCAGAAGTAATAGAAACTATAGACATTATTTTAGCATTTGAAGTTCTTTCTTTTCAATGATTACAATCGGGGATTGGACCTTTTTACATCCACATCAATAGTCGTCTTAGCTAATCACAGGAATCGCTTCCGTTTTAGAAGAATCCTAGTGGGAAGTCAGTAAACGTTCATGCAATTTGCATGGGATGGCAGACTTCCTGTGATTATGATCAACCAACGCCATATAGTGGGTATCTCGAGATTTCAGGAAAGCTTAAGCTCATCCAGCATTTAGCATGCCAATAACAATAGAAGACAGATCGTCATGCAGCGTCCGAACTCACACAAATCCGACTATCTCAATCGGTAGCTGTTGAGAGACAACGAAATATGTATATATATGCGGTGCTGTACGTTTCGGACTGTACATCTTGACTGCAATGCGCATTTGAATTGCGCTTTAATGACAGGCGGTCTAACGAGCCCGGCAGACGAAGATGGCAGCCGTCGTGAAAATATTAGTAGTCACTCTGTCTTTTGCGATTTTGATCTCGTTTTAATTAAAGAGTTGTTTCATTAAGGCATTAAAATTGAAGTCGATTTTTAAATGTCAAACAAATTTTTTTGAGATCCGTTTAAGTTGGTAGATTTAGCTTTCTCGTCTGAGCAGCTTCCATATTCGCCTGGTCGCCAAGCCATCACCTAGACGGCCAAAGAGCGCAGATTGGGCTAATACGTTACAGTGTGATGACGGTAGGTCTATTGTATTAGTTGCGCTGCAAAAGAGGTTGGTTGGAGCTTTTCACAAGGTCAGAGTTTCTAGTTATATTTGGCATAAAGAGAATATTTTAACTATTTTGAAAAACAGAATCTCATAGTAGTGTTAACTTTTTATTTACCGCCTCCTACAATTTCTCATGGCGAGGTATTATGTGAATTACAACCACAATGATGCTGAGATTTTGCAAAACTCGCTACACCTGCGGTCCAGAGTTTTGCAAATATCTCAGCCTCTCATAAGAATGTTTGGGATTGGAGATAAATCCATTGTCACTTCTCACGACATGCTTTCCAAATTCTGTGATTCACACAAAACAAGTCGCTGTTCGAATCCAGCCTTTCACAACTTCCACTTTTCAAGTCTGTTTTGTTGTGAAGCATGAAAGTGAGGATATCTTAACAGGGTCAAGTAGAATTATTGTAGGAGGTGCTTTTCCTTTGTGTTTTGTGGAGCACCAGCCATTCAGTCTATGCTATATTTCAAAATATTCTCTTCAAAGTTCGAAATTTTTTTAGACGCTCTCCCAGACTTTGCCTATCCGTTCAACGATCTCATCCTATGGGCTGTACTTACACGAAGACCCGAAATGGCTAGGTGCATGTGGCTTCATGGTGAAGATGCTATGGCGAAAAGTCTTGTAGCCGCAAGGTTAACTATCTATTTGTTTGGCTGTCAGATGATGCACACATCAGATGTGCACTGTTACGAAAGAAAACGAAAATCGACTACCGTAGCGATAAAATCAATGTGCCTACTATACCTAGTGTGAAAATGCGTGAACATCATTGCGTGCAAGGCTGCCAGGGAAGACAACGGGCGACTGCACAGTAATTTCCATAATCTTCAAGATTTGTATCAACTTGTATACCTTGCAATTCTTTCTAACGAGTACTTTTCGACTCCCGGAAAAGAAAACCCTGACTTAAAAATTTCTGCCATTGTTGTTAAATCCTGGTTGTATGACAGAAAACCTCTCTGCAATCCATAATAGCCAACAACTGTTTGTGACGAAAAGGCGAAAATATCCTAACACAGCCGTCTCGGAATTCTAGTAAAAATCGTATTCGAACACCATTAAACGTAGGAACGAGAAGAGAAGATGACAGATGGCCACATCGCAACTGGATCCATACATGAATTTCATTCTCAATGTTACGGCTGACAGTTGTGTGAAAATGCAGACAAAGTAAGGGAAAGTGCTGGCACCCGCATGATCTGTGAAGACAGGCCTCCAAATATGAATATATCCAAGGTATTTTGGTGTCTGAGCAAGACATTCTTTCAATAGTCTCCAGGGTTTCAAGAACGTTTTTGATCAGTATATTTGCTAGGATATTTTTTACACCACCATTCTTTGCCACAATTTTTACGTCTAAGAGAAGTTCGCCACCTTACGGCAATGTTTCTTCTATTCCGTCGGCAACGTTGCGCCTATCTTGGCTCTCCACTGAGCTTTCGAAAGAAGTTTTCAGATATTGAATTTCAATTAGTATTGTGCAGGTGAACCACCTCGGACTTATAGATCGAAATGCATCATTTAAAAATCTTTTGCCAAGAGGCGGTGGACTACCGATTGACACAGACAGGTACAAAAACGGCTTAGAGGTGACAAGTTCTAAAAACTTATTCTTCGACCATGCGAATAGCAAATTATGTATTCCTTGAAAGAGTGACTTCTCACGAAAGAAAGTGGGCTAGAATACGTTCATAAAATGTTGTACAGGAAAATATCCTCATGATTTTAATGAGCAATGGGTTATCATAGATATGGTAGCTCTATTCCAGGCTATACAAGGCTATCGCACGAATTGCTGAAGAGGACTACCTAGAAGTGGAAGTGGCACAACAACTTCGCGAGTATTGCGAGTATGTTTAAAGCTTCATGTCTCTTATCCTCATTAAAATTGAGTTCAACGTTATAAATATGTAAGTCGAACAATGGTTACTGAGTATAGCATAGGTATTGATTAGTAGCATCAGATACCCACCCACCCACCCATGTATATACCCATACCCACCCACCCATGTATATACCCTTTAGTTGTAGTAGTTGTACGAAAGTTGTACGAAAGTCCCTTTAGTTGTACGAAAGTTCCGCAGTGGCTAATGCGCCAACTAAAGTAGTTAAATACTATCCCTTGCTTTATTATATCACTATACTGCATGGTATTGTTTTGTATTAATTGAA
>MQTX01000150.1:37658-48400 GCA_009735665.1 Angiostrongylus cantonensis | reverse complement strand
CGGCGTTTCCATCAGGAAGCCTAGCTAAGAGTAAATTAATACCAGGATCCACCACCGTCGTGATATCAAGGTCCCACGTTGGCAAATCTCCCTCTGATCTACAAAGGCTGCGACTGCCTCTGGTGGTGAAGACCTGGAGCAGACTTTGGCCGGGCTGACTTCGGTATTCCAAGGATCCACAGTTGCTCAACCAGCAAATATCCGAAAAATGGAGATAATGCTGGAGCCTGCACAAGCAGTGAGGACAGGCCATTCAGGTGTCAAGCGTCAAGTGTCAAGTGTCAATGAATCTGAATTTGTATAAGTAGTTATAAATAAATCGTACAAAATTATCGACTTGGGCGTGAAATTAACACCTTTCTTTTCCGTACGTGTGTTGGTGTCATGGTATAGTGAAATTCCATGGTTGTTGTAATACTTCTGCCATGCGGGTCTTTTTGGTTCATTAGTGTTATGCCAGATCTGGAACTTAGGCAATTAAAAAAGCTCTCAGCGTTGGCTTCTTGAAGCAAAGCATGCGTCCGGTTTCATCAATCATCGTTTGGAGGTGATTGATTGTATATCTGGCCTTTACAATGACTCACGTGGCCTACCAATGCTGTTATCCTACCAGAAAAGTTTGGTACCAATTTGCCGACCCAGTAGGGATGGAAAGCTTAGTGGGCCAGGGGTGCGGAAGTCGATCCCATGTGTGTTGCAGGGCGCCTCCGACCACTGCGCCACACGCATTCCTAGGTAATTAAATTGTTTATAGCCATTAACCGCTAACCGCAATATTAAAACAGTAATCACGCAGTAAACTGCAGAGATGTATAATGCAGACTAAATTACGTAGCAAGATGGTTTATTAGGCAAAAGTCGTATGTCTAACCAATTGCTCCAAAAATTGCGTAGAGGTCCATAGAGTTTGAAATATACATGCAAATACGGCTTGTGTGTGGAGAGCTAGCTCAGCATTCAAAGCCTATTTCATTAGAGAAAGGAGGAGCATGATGTAGACGCCACAATTCACAATGATGTAGAGTATTCATGCGAATGCCGTCAAGCTACTTATGCCTCAATATGATGGAGAAGGTCGCGATGTTCAGTCATCCGGCAGTCTTGTAATAGCTTATCCGGTGGTTATGGTTCGATGTAACGCGTGTAGCGCAGTGGTTGGAAACGCTTCCCATCGCATTCCATTCGTTCCCCATCGCATACACCCGCGGTCCGCAGATGTGCAAATAACTCAGCATCATTATGGTTGTGTCACACATATATCCTGCCATGAAAAACTACAGTGAAAAGTGAACAATAAAAAAATCTAGAATAGACATGATTACATGACGAATTCAGGAGGTTAGATCTTAAAAAATGAAGAGGTAGGTGTGGTAGGTGTAATCGTAATAAGTAGAGTAAAGACTTTCAATCTTAACCGTTTTATTTACTGCCTACTCTTTTTAATGGCAGGGTATATCGCGAAATATGACTTCAATGGTGGTGAGTTGACAGCTGAGAGACAGGCAAAACGAAGGACCCGCATGGTGTGGTGGTGAACGCGTTACTCCCCGGAAAGGACAATAGCGCGTTTGTTCCCCACCGCAGACACCTGCGGTCAGGAGTTTTGCAAATATCTCAGCACCGTTGAATATTTTCAGTTGAAATGAATGCCAGGGCGCGTGTGGCGCAGTGGTTGGAGGCGCCACTGCGACACGCACGTGGAATCGATCCATACGCCCATGGCCCACCGAGCCTTCCATCTTTCCGGTGTCGGCAAATTGGTACCAGACTTGTCTGGGAGGATAGCAGCACTGGCTCGATATATCGGCAGGCCATCTCGAGTCATTATAAAGGCCAAATATGCATTCAATCACCTCCAACGATACTTAATGAAGTCGAATGCATGGCGCATCCCTCAGGGATTGATCAACGCCGAGAGCTTTATCCTTTTCAAAATGAATGCCAACTCTGTATTTTTCAATCTGCTGTACCCAAGATCTTAAATTCACTGTTTCCAATTCCTCTGTTCTTTCGTTCCCTTTTTCTACCTGGTAAATTTAAGGTCGTCGTGTTCGGAATCCCTGCAGTTGCTGGACTTTTGCTATCGCGAAGATAACAGCCAAACGTTGAAATTGCTCACAGCTCAGTTACCACATTGGGGTTATCAGAACTGTTTATCGCTAGCTGTAATGGTGAATCATAAGCGGTTTTTAGCTCATCCATGGTGAGTCAAAGTCTCTGATAAAGCAAAATCTATTCAAAAGATCTTGTTTGTTGAAATTAAATTCTACAGTACATGAAGCAAGTCAGCAGAGCTTGATAGTGCTGCCTTTCAGTTGTCAACGTCTTCTTGCCGAACTCTGGCACGGATCGCTACGGGTACGCAGGTGAGCTGAAGAAGAATCTTATTGATATCACTTATCCATTTCAGAAGCGCTTCGCTATAACCTTTTTTATTCTGATTACATTTTGAAATTGTTGTTTAACTCTTTCTTTACGAAGCACAGTCACCCAAAAGGCGTCAGGACGGTCAACTGCATAAATTCTACTGTGCTCATATTGCTCTCAGATTTTGGGTACTTTTATGCCCGTAAGTGCAATTAGTCAATGACACCTGTTTATTTCTAGGCCACTTGACTTAAAGTCGATAGGGATTTGATATGCTCGTGGAGAGGTTCGGTTAGAGTTATCTAAAGCCAGAAATTGCCATCTTCATTGCTGAAAGTCAGTCACTAGGCACCGAATCCTTCGTCTATCGAAATAGTATCTTTGGTTTCTAGAGAAAGAGAGTCTCAACGTCATTTTTTTTCTTAAATTTGTTGAAGTGGGTGAACGAATGGTTTTTAGTTAGCTAAATCCCACATTGTTTGGGCGCCATAATTTCGTGCAGGATGTTTAATTAGAAAGATGAGTAGAAACTACTACACTATGTAACTGCTTTCGTACGCATCAGTGTCCAAGGCTAGGACATCACTTAGGGAAACAGCTTCCTCATTTCCTGTCCTTGATTCAAATTATCACATGGAGAGGAATTCAAAAAGATTCTTACTTTCTCTGAGTGCTCGCGTAGCTTAGTGGTCGGAGGCGCCCTGCCTACACGTGGGGTAGACCTCCGCGTCCTAACTAGTCACTTGTATCAAGCCAGTGCTGCTATCCTTCCAAACAAGTTTGGTACCAATTTGACGAGCCCAGAGAGAAGGAAGACTTGGTGGGGCGACCAATGCACCAAGAATATTAGTTATTGCAATAGGATGTGGAATAGTGGTGTTGGTCGGCTTGTTCTGTTAAGCGTAGAGCTCGATTCGGATTGGTCAACTCATCAAATGTATTGGTTGGTTCAATGGAGTGTAGTACTTTAGGTCAATCTTCGGTACAGAATTATTACTAAGTGGAAGTATAATACTCGACTCTGTATGGGTTCGGCACGCGGGACATCTTGACATGAACTTGGAGAACAGTCTCAAGCTTTGGTTATAATTGTTTGTAGCAATAACAACCATGCAATATGTACAATTTGAAGATAGCTAGTTGAGGGAACGTGTATATACGAAATTGAGATAATGATGAGTGAAACACTTGAAAGAAACTGAGCGAAAAAGTGGAACACTGGAACTGGGATTGGGACTTCAGTACTCGAGCACAGACACTGCCTTGATGACTAATAATGTTCCTTATGTTCCATCTGTAGTGGGTGGGAGTTCAACAAAGGAAGCCAGAGAAAGTGTTCAAAGAGAAGTTCTAAAAGTTTCTCAGCTAGAAAAATCTTTTAGAGAAATTTTCACAGAAGGCTCATGAACGTTAAACAATAGGTTGTAGAGAAAGCGCGTGTGATAGCGATGCAGTGGCCTATCCAAAAAGTTGATTAGAACGACAGATGCTCGAAATTACATGCCACTGATAGCTGCTCATTCAGTGCCCGAACTGCCTGACATAGAAGAGCGGTTTATACAGGGAAGTTACAGAATTCCTTTTTACCCAAATGCGAGCCAAATGCATGAGATGGTCACTGGGAGACAATTGACAGAAGATGCAAGGATAGATTTAAGACAGTCACAAGTAGACAGTTAATATAGGAAACATGCGCTAATACAGAAAGTAAGAACTATTTGAGGAATAGTTAGTACAATACATCGGTCCAGTACAAGTTGTTGTAAAGGCCAGATATCCATTTAGTCACCTCCAACGATGCTTGATGAAGTCGAATGCATTGCGCATCTCCCAGGGATTGATCATTGCCGAGAACCTTGTCCTTTTTATCTTATTTTCTCTGGTCTCATTTTGTGGATCTCAACCGGTTTTTTCTAGTTATGGCTCTATGGAAAACCTTTTTGCAGCGGGTCTAATCTTCGGGTGCTAGCAGCGTTGCTCTGTCCTCCAGCCGCATTGGCTCTCGCCTATAAGACGTCGCGAGTTTCGTCTGAAATCCCAACGAACATCGACGACGAGGTTGAAGTTCGTTTTTTCGAAATATAGATGATGCTCACATATGTAGGAAATTAACATAGTTGTTCTTAAGAGCACAAAATACAGTACAATTGGCAAGTGCCGATCAGATCACTTAGAAGGGAACAGTGTTGACAACATACTCCCACTACCTTTACAGAAGGTTTGTTAACACTTTTGGAGATAGCGCCAACAATACAAAGTGTTAAAAAATGGGTACAAAGTTGTAAAAGTTTAAATGTGATAATATACTTAATTTTCTGTAATGTGTTTGTTCTCCTCTCAACGGTTCACCGCCTCATCGTGGCTGGGAGGTGCACCTGGGTGTCGGACTGCGATGTACAATGAGGGGATTCGTCCCCCGGCAGGGTCTCCCATGCTGAGAAACAGTCCGGCGTTTTCACCAGAAAGCCTAGCTTAGAGTAAACCAATACCAGGACTCACCACGGTCTTGGTACAAAGTCGCATGGTGGCAAATCTTCCTCTGATCCACAAGGGCCGCGACTGCTTGTCGTGGTGACGACCTGTGGCAAACTTAGGCCAGGCTGTGCTTGGGATTCCAGGGAACCACAATGGCTTAACCAGCGAATCTCTGAAAAATGGTGATTATGCTGGGGCCCGCACAACTAGTGATGACGGGCCGTTCAAGTATCAAGCGTCAAGTATCACGTGTCAAGTAAGTGTTTCTTTTACCTATACGCACTGGTTGAGCTTTCGTTGGTGAAAGGCACGGAACCGCTTGACCCAAAGCTCAGTCGCTTGTGAAGCTGAAAAATCCACCACCCAATTGAATGCTCCCAACTTTTGACTTTAATTTTGTCTTTTTTGAAATAAAATTCTTAAGTATTCTTCAAAGAACGGAGGCTATCGTGTATTTCTAGAGGTCTTCTGGAAGTTTTTTCATTGACGTCAAAATTTTCCTGAAAAAATTAAAGCCATCATTAGTGTAATGGTTTCAGGCTAGTTGTGACACTACAGTTAAACAGTAGTTTATAGTTTATCAAAAGCACATCAAGGAAAAGGACAATAAAGGCAAAGCTGATGTGCGATGAAGAGCTTGACGAGCTAGTTGACAACCGTGACGGAATTTCGAAGAAGGTCAACATCCTCTCGTCGAAACGAAGCAGTCTGCCGAAAGAGTGCACTGATTCACCATATCTGCAGGCAGGTCTACTGAATAATCTTCCTTATTTTCTGTAGTGATTGAGAATGAACGAAGTGTTTAACTTCGATAAACATTCAATGTCATTCAAAAGTTACTAAATCATTGGTTTTGCTTCCATACTTCTTCAACTGTCCGAAGTTCTGCTACACATAGCTGACTGATACAAGCTTCTTGAAAGCGCTAACCCTTCGAAAAATAACTGCAGTTCGATAATTAGAGAGGCAGGATGAGGATTTGGTGCTTTTTCTGAAAAATTTTAAATGTTCTTGTAGACACCGTCGTTGTCAGCTGTGGCAAAGATGCGTGCCTTCTACGCCGCTCCTATTACCAAATTCTGGCTATGGTGTATCACCTTCATCATCTTTCTGACGCTCTTCTCATATGTTCTACTCATCGAGACACCTATCAATCCAACCACTATCGAATACATTACACTGTCTTATATTGTTGTCTACATGGTCGAGCATATTCGTAAGGTTCGGTGCATATTTCCATTGATAAAACTGTCACAGTCAAGTGTCTGAAATTCAGTATTTCTCAACTGATCTATTATAATGTCAACCATACATTAGTGTTCGCAATCCGTAATGAATAATGTCCATCGTCAGTTTTTATCTAATGTGAAACATAATCATAACTTTACTGAGATATTTGCAAAACTCCTAACCACTGGTGTCTGCGATGGGGGCCGAACGCGCTATTACCCTTTTCGGGGGCTAATGTGTTCACCACCACACCATGCGAATCCTTCGTTTCGCCTGTCTCTCAGCCATGTTATTGACCAATAGGCGCTATGAGCAATCACCCGTCAACGAGATTGATCTGGGGAGCATAGATCGGCATGAACCCTGTTAAGCTGTAGCTTTGTTTTAAATCCCTCAATTTTTATCTACTGCTTTCTATTTCTCAATATTAGGGCATTATGTGAAATATAATGTTATTGAGATATTCGCAAAACTCTGGTCCGCTGGTGTTTACGGTGGAGACCGAACATGCTATTACCCTTTGCGGGGGCTAAGCCGTTCACCACCACACTATGCGAGTCCTTCCTTTAATGTCCATAATGTCTTTTAGTCCATTATAATGATCAAAATATCTGTTGCTACCTGATCCGATTTTTTTCAGCTCCTTCATCAGGAGACTTCAAAATTTAAAGAAAAATGCCGTGTTTTCTATACAAAGTAAGTCAATTTTCTATATCTGTTAGAAATCAATGATTGCTTTAATTCTTCATAACAATAACGTAAAGAGTGATAAACAGAATAAAGCTCTCGGCGTTGATCAATCCCTGAGGGATGCGCCATGCATTCGACTTCAGTATCGTTGGAGGTGATTGAATGCATATCTGGCCTTTATAATGACTGGCGGTGGCCTGCCGATACATCGAGCCAGTGCTGCTATCCTCCCAGACAAGTCTGGTACCAACCTACCGATCCCGAAGGGATGAAAGGGTTGATGGACCATGGGCGCAATGATCGATTCCACGTGTGTGTTGCACGGCACCTCCGACCACTGCGCCACACGCGCCCTTACGTTATTCATGTGTGATTTGTTTCACACTGCTTTTAAAAGTTTCCTTACCTGAAAATCAACTACATGTGGATTATCTAGTTTCAATTTCTTCTCTTATTACAAGTGTTCTCATGGTAGCAACTACTCACCACCAACATCGGTGGGTGGGTGGTCTTTGATGCAACAATGCGGAACACTTATTCACTCGGTTCAGATATCTGAAAATAAATAAGATCTTTCATTTTTCTTTTTCTGAAAGCTCTGAATTGGTTAAATTTTGAGCGATTTCTCGCAGTGGCTTCAGATACTATAATATTTTAACCGCAACCGCTCTATGGCTGTTTCTTGTCGGTTTTGCATTTCGAATGCAACCGTCATTGCGACATTCCTATGGACGGGTGATTCTCTCGTGCAGTAATGTTCTGTGGTATATGAAGGTTAGCGTATTTTTCGATTCTCTACGAAACTTCTCTCCGAGTTTTCTTTTTTTCCCATTTTACCAGACTATTTGATCGATTTTCGATCGCCGTAGGGTTAATGGTTTTGTCCAATAAGTTCGCCTCTTAGTAAGCTTTCTCACCACTGTTTTATTGTCGCATTACGTTAAATCATAGCTGTACCACAGCATAACCAGAAATCGCTTCGAGATCATTTCCTCCTTGTTGAAGAACACTGATTTAGAAAATGAGGGTGAAAGAGAAACATTTTGAAAAAGTCTATAGATTGGTTGACAAAAGGGTAAGCAAGGGCTTCAGTGGTGCAGTGGGTAACACAAGAGACCTCGAAAAGAGTACTCGTGGGCTCTAACCTGACTCGAGGTCTGAATTTTACAAATATTTCAACGTCAACTTAATTGTATTTCACCTATTACCCTGCAGTAGAAAAATAATAGGTAATGAATAAAAAGTTATACACTGTGATTTCGACTGAAGCCTCAGCTTAACTACTTAGAATGCCGATTTGTGCTCTTCGGAGCAATCCACTTGATGGGGAATTGCTAATAGCAACGTTAGGGTGACTTTTGGCTATGAGAAAGGCAAAACAAATGCCTCAGTAGTGCAGGGGTAACAGGTAACCACGCGGACAGGACGATCGTAGGTTCGAATATGGCCTAGAATCTGAATTTAGCAAATATCTCAGCATCATTGTGGTTGTATTTCACACAATACCCTGCCATAAAAAATAACAGAAGGCAAGTAAAATGTTACACATAGTCTACATATTGTTTTCCTGATGTGAGAAACACTTCAATCTTTGAATTTTTCTGGAAGATCTGCGTTGCTCGTAGTTCGAACTCTCGAAGTTTAGCTCATATTAGTTCTACTTTATCTCGCTTTTCCAACCATTGATTGCCACCCTGCTTGAAAGTATAAATTCATCTGCGTCAACGAAGTTGAACATTCCAGGTACTCGAGTATCTCTCAGCGCATCCGTTACTTGGTCCGTACATTCAAATGGCAGCAAAAATGGTCGTCTCTATGTTCTACATTATCGTTCTTCTATTAGTTACGTTGATGGCGTTTGGTGTTTCACGTCAAGCGATCACTTATCCACATGAGAAATGGAACTGGTTACTAGTACGGTACGCAACTTATTTGTGCTACACTATAAACCCAGTGTTTTTACCTGGGTATGGAATTGTGGCCGGTTTTCACCCATCCATACCATAGTAGGTTCTGACACGTATAAAGTTTGACATTTCGATTAGGAAACTCAGGCAAAGTAAACCAAAGCGAGGTATCATTGTATTTTTAGTAACATACTCTCCAATGGCTGGTATGGTGATGAGTTAGATCCTAGCACGGCTTTCTATATCGAGGAAAAGAACATCTTATCCTATCTACTACGATGAATGAAAATTGAAATGAAGTCCACACCATTGCTTCTGACTTGTGCATGCTATCCATTTATGTACTGGAACTGACAAGGAAAATCATGGTCGTGGGGAAGCGTAGCGTAGCGTTCAGAGGTGTTATGTCATGCGACTAAATATGGATTAAATCGCCCCTGGGAGGCTCAATAGAATCAAGTGCATAACATGTACCCTAAATCAAAGAAGAATACACCATCTTTTTTAAAGCCAACTGCATCGCCATTTCTTCGTTGTCAATGATTTAACACGGAAAATTGATATTTTCTCGGTCTTATTTTTTATTTCTTTTAGAAATATCTTTTACAAGCCGTATTTTATGCTTTATGGTGAAGTTTACGCTGGTGAAATTGATACTTGTGGAGATGAAGGTGATTTTATCTGCGTGTTCATCTTCAGATTTAATCTTTTGCAATCTTTCTCAGCTCTCCAGCGGGGATATTAGAGTCCGGGACGGGGGTTGTGGAACAGAAAAAGTGTGGAACGGAAAAAGTTGGTGTAGGACGTTTTCCCTATTAGTTCCCTATCATGACGGAAGGTTTTGACGTTCCCATCTTCGTTCATCAAGGCCGACAGCGCACCATTGTAACCACACAAGCCCCGACAGCTTTTTTTCAGACTGCTTTTTTTTTCTGCTGCTTCTAGTAGTTTCTTCTGCTTGTACCGTTGTAGATCTTCCTGCAAAGCTGTTCAACAGTTGGAATTTATTACTAGCTATGTTAAACGTGTTGAAGTGGGATTAAGCTTTCGTTTCTTTCTCTTTTCGAGCAACTCCTTAGTATTGGTGGAGATGCGACCCGATCTTCTTGCTTGAAGACCTGAGAAGAACTCGGCACAGCTTTTCAGTCGTTTGACAAGCAGCTCGTAGTCTTCGGCCGGCTGTTCTTTGATCTGTCAGTCACGTTTGGATAGGGCTTCGTCCAGAACGTTCTCGTCGTATACAGCTAGTTTTCTTCCTCATGGTCGACGAAGAGATTTTTTTTTCCAGCTTACGGCTGAGTCGAATATTTGCGCGAAGAAGGTGGTGAGCGGTGCCAGTACAGAATGGGGGATTACCCATCTGTCAAGTAGGCACCATCTTCTGTTTGTCAGAATATGGTCGATCTCCGCATGAGTCATGCCGTTGGGAGACTCCCATGTCCAGCGGCGGCTTTCTTTCTTCTGGAAAAGAGAGTTTCCATGGAGGAGACGTGTTGCCGACAGGAGTCTTGCGAAACTGTTGCTATTCTCATTTCTTTCTCCTAATCCATAATTTCCGATCCTGTATTCGCTCTCGTTGGCCTTTCCTATTCTAGCGTTCAAGTCTTCGACAACAAATTTGTGATATGCTTTATCATTGCGGATGACTTCCTGTCCCATGTCCAGCGGCGGCTTTCTTTCTTCTGGAAAAGAGAGTTTCCATGGAGGAGACGTGTTGCCGACAGGAGTCTTGCGAAACTGTTGCTATTCTCATTTCTTCCTCCTAATCCATAATTTCCGATCCTGTATTCGCTCTCGTTGGCCTTTCCTATTCTAGCGTTCAAGTCTTCGACAACAAATTTGTGATATGTTTTATCATTGCGGATGACTTCCTCAAACTGACAGTAGAACGCCTTTATTTCGTACTCATCTGCTGCGTCGGTTGGTGAGTAGCAGTTGGCGATTGTCGTCTTCTTAGGATGCGGCAGTTGAAGACGGAGTACAGCTATGCGAGGGGAAAGGATCTCGTATGAGTCGACGACATGGACTATGGACGGGTGGACGACAAAGCTTACGCCGCCGACAGCAATGGGA
>MQTX01000150.1:6505-29220 GCA_009735665.1 Angiostrongylus cantonensis | reverse complement strand
CCTTATCATTCTTGCTTGCATGAGCAGGTCCTCTATCGAGGACTCGGATGCAAGTTTACGTGCGTTGTAGGTAGAGATCGTCACCATAGTTCTTGATCCAGGCAGTTTCCATTGGCCCTGAGATTTTAGCAGCCTCTCCTTCTCTCCGTACTCGTCCTACCCAACGCTGCGAAATTGGGGGCTCTTTCGGGGTCAACGGAATGAGGCCCTTTTTTTTTACTGTGTTTAGCATATTTGATACCCACGTATAGGGAACGGGCTCTGAACGTGGGTGCTGATTATACTCACGGGTAGCTTGCCAGGACCTCCCAGAGTGGAGATGGAGCTTATTTGTTGGAGGCGACTCCTAACCGCCTCCCACATACTTCCCTGTCACTCGATTGCAGGCTTTTGGCCGAATTAACTCGTAGGATGCAATCCGTATAAAGCGATAACGCACCCACACACGCATGCATGAATACGCCTATCAAATACAGAAAGTATGTGCCAAATCGGCGCAATAGAAACAGGGAGTCCATGCCCTGGATCCACCTGCGTCTCAGGGAAGCAAAGGTCGCTTTTGGTCCGCGGTTAACCCCCCATCCTCCACCTGGGGACGCGCCAAGTAGCCTCGCTACTAACCGGCTCGGGATCCCTCATATGAGGGAGATCCGTGGTATCCACCAACTAACTTAGATACTTACAAGAAATAAACGGTTGGTGTTTAAGTGAAGCTGTTTGCTATGCGAACGTAGATTTATTTGTTACGTTTTATCTGCTAGGAGTATTAAAGTGTTTGGCTGAGAAGATCGCATCTCAATTTGACCTTTCCAGGCTCTGAAAAAAGCGGAACCGCCAAAACGTCAGCTGTTGTATCTTAATAAATTTTATAATAACAATCTCGTGTCTGCTTGTTGAAAAAAAAACATCGAATTATCGATCAATGCCGAGGTTAACAGAAAGTCGGCCTTGGGAATTCCTGTTTGTCACTCGATTGCAGGCTTTTGGCCGAATTAACTCGTAGGATGCAATCCGTATAAAGCGATAACGCACCCACACACGCATGCATGAATACGCCTATCAAATACAGAAAGTATGTGCCAAATCGGCGCAATAGAAACAGGGAGTCCATGCCCTGGATCCACCTGCGTCTCAGGGAAGCAAAGGTCGCTTTTGGTCCGCGGTTAACCCCCCATCCTCCACCTGGGGACGCGCCAAGTAGCCTCGCTACTAACCGGCTCGGGATCCCTCATATGAGGGAGATCCGTGGTATCCACCAACTAACTTAGATACTTACAAGAAATAAACGGTTGGTGTTTAAGTGAAGCTGTTTGCTATGCGAACGTAGATTTATTTGTTACGTTTTATCTGCTAGGGGTATTAAAGTGTTTGGCTAAGAAGATCGCATCTCAATTTGACCTTTCTAGGCTCTGAAAAAAGCGGAACCGCCAAAACGTCAGCTGTTGTATCTTAATAAATTTTATAATAACAATCTCGTGTCTGCTTGTTGAAAAAAAAACATCGAATTATCGATCAGTGCCGAGGTTAACAGAAAGTCGGCCTTGGGAATTCCTTGTACATCGTTACGGGGTACCCAGAGTTGCTTCCAGTTACAACAAGATGGTAAACTTTTTGTTGAGTGCCTTACTTCGTACTAATAAGGAATAATGTTGACTGTGGGGCTGAAAATGTGGTGTGCGGTTGTTTTACATTATGTCATTGACTTAAACAGTAAATTATACTTTTTAAGAAGAAACCACTGAGCAATGGAAAAGAGCGAGATGATGTCGTTACAAACTGCTCAACAAGTAGGTGGTGTTCATCTATACAATGCTACTTATTGGAGGCGTCACGAATGATAGGTGGCGCGACGCTCTTCTTTAGTCTGTTCATCTTTTTTGAAATACGTCCTCGATTTCAATTTTATGAAGCAGGCTTAACTGGAACTTTCTCCGTAGTTGTGAGAAAGTGAAAAAAGTTATTATTGTTGTTGTGCTGTTGTGCTAACCGGGGTTTAATAATGAGAAAGTAAACAAAGAAGCACCTTCTCCATTAAGATAACGTGATTCATAGAGTGTGCCCTAAGCTTCAGGTGTTTGGAGGAATTTCCATTCATTTTTAGAACTTCATCTAAGTGCCGAAGAATTGCGAGAATTGCATGACTTTGAAGAGGATTGCATGGATGAGTTGACTAGGAAGAGGCTTCGGAATGAAAAAGGCAATTCCGCCGACGTCTGGATAAATTCATTAGAGCTGTACGTCACTACTGTAGCACCAAGGTTTTTCTGAACACAAGTTATTCTTTAAATGGTAATAAATTATGTTTGCCGATTAGATCTGGAGTTGGATAAGTTACGGAAACAGGACGAACACTACTAGCACATGTTTTAATATACTTTGTATCCTAACATAGGCTATCTTCTAAGGGATTATTCGTGCCTTCAGTAATTATTCGTCTTCTCTAACACCAGCAGTTTTTATGCCCTAGGAACCTTTTACCACTGAGAAGCACTGAGCTGACCCAATCGTCTAAGGGATTATTCGTGCCTTCAGTAATTATTCGTCTTCTCTAACACCAGCAGTTTTTATGCCCTAGGAACCTTTTACCACTGAGAAGCACTGAGCTGACCCAATCGTCTTTGACATTTTTTCTTTAATTTACATATTGCTAGAGTTAGTTAACGTCTCCATCAGGGTGGATGGTAATTCCATAAGAATTCGTCAGGGTAAGCCACATGTAGTTCATCATGAATCAGTTATTTCTATCCGTTGTTATCTCTAGAATATAGAAGTGGCACTATGGCCCGAAAGACAACTAGCACTAATTGTCAATGCTTCCGATCTGAATCTACCGCCACTTCTTTTTTCTCCAGTAATGGTAATGATAAAGAGTCAACCACATTTGTGATTTGACGAAAGGCTGATGTATTAGGCCCTTTAACTAGAGTACATTCTGTTTTTTTGAATGAAACATAGTTTCGTACGGTGGAAATTAGATCGATAACAAATTGGCCGAATGGAAAATGTTGACTTATAGGATTGAATTGTGTTCGCAGAGGGTGAACGAAGTACTACAAGAGAATTGCTCGTTGAAGAGCCGTCTATGCGATATGGAGAGTCGACTAGATCTGATAATTAAGAAGCAAACGGAGTTTATGGATATCTTAACAGGGAACAGAAAAGTAAGTGCTCTTTTTACTGATAACTGTAGCGTTTAGGATATGCTGGAATGACTTAAACTTTTGGAGTAGTCAGGACAAATTTCGCCTGATTTATGTTACTTCTGCCAATAGCGTGAACTTCGTAACCAGAATGATAATCAGTTATTGTTATAGAAGTTGATCATTTTAAAGTAATATTATTGCTATGTAGTCGCTTTTTATTTGCTGCCTATTATTTTCTTATGGCAAGGCGTGAGTATTGCTCAAATACGTGCGAAACTCCTAACCGTTGATATGTGCGGTGGGAATGGAACCCGCCTTTCGAGTGGTATGAAGCACGGCTGAGAGAAAAGCGAAATGGTGTGGTGATGAACACGTTGGTGTGGTGTTGAAAACATTAGCCCTCGAAAAGGTCAATATAGGGTCCGATCACCACCGAGGACGACATTTTAGCAAGTATCTCAGCTTCATTATGGCTGTATTTCACACACACTACCACGAAAAAAATAGGGAGTAAATAAAAAGTGACCACATCGTGATTTATAATGCAGTTTCGGCTTAACTGAGGTTCAATGCGAGATTCTGCTGTCCAGGTCAATCCCGTTAACCGGTGATTGCTGATACTTCTTATAGGTCAAAACACGGCTGAGAGAAAGGCAAAGCGAAGGACCTGCACGATGTGGTGGTGAACACGTTAGACCTCACAAAAGGTATCGGCGTGCTCATTCCACACCGCAGACAGTTATGATCCGGAGTTTTGCAAAGATTTTAGCATCATTATCACTATTATTACTGTTACTACTATAGGAATCCCTATGATTAAGAATCTAAATATTTTTTTGTAAGTCATCACCATCATCACCATCCCATCATGAGCACGGTGCTTGTTCGATCCCGCACCGGGCTCACCAACTCTTTCATCCCTCCGCAGTCGGGAAATGGGAACCGGATTTGCTTGAAAAAAAAACCACTCTTTGGAGTCCAAGTGGAAATCCTCTATTCCGGCTGTCTCAGGATCCATTGAGAATTGACTCCACCAGCATTCTACGACATTCAAGACGAAATAAAGACCCTCCTAAAAATAAAAAATGAAAAATTTAAAAAGAAATATAAAAAGGAATGGCTGAAACTGTAGAGAATTCCTCTATCATATAGAGAATTTTCTGGCTACCTAACTAATACATTCTATGGATCGATGGAGACCGCACTACTTAAGAATCTAAATATTTTTTTGTAAGTCATCACCATCATCACCATCCCATCATGAGCACGGTGCTTGTTCGATCCCGCACCGGGCTCACCAACTCTTTCATCCCTCCGCAGTCGGGAAATGGGAACCGGATTTGCTTGAAAAAAAAACCACTCTTTGGAGTCCAAGTGGAAATCCTCTATTCCGGCTGTCTCAGGATCCATTGAGAATTGACTCCACCAGCATTCTACGACATTCAAGACGAAATAAAGACCCTCCTAAAAATAAAAAATGAAAAATTTAAAAAAAAGAAATATAAAAAGGAATGGCTGAAACTGTAGAGAATTCCCCTCTTTCATCCCTCCGCAGTCGGGAAATGGGAACCGGATTTGCTTGAAAAAAAAACAACTCTTTGGAGTCCAAGTGGAAATCCTCTATTCCGGCTGTCTCAGGATCCATTGAGAATTGACTCCACCAGCATTCTACGACATTCAAGACGAAATAAAGACCCTCCTAAAAATAAAAAATGAAAAATTTAAAAAGAAATATAAAAAGGAATGGCTGAAACTGTAGAGAATTCCTCTATCATATAGAGAATTTTCTGGCTACCTAACTAATACATTCTATGGATCGATGGAGGCCACCCTACTACAACACCCCCTACATGCAAGCGAGCGGCGTTCCCTATGGCAAGGATGGGATATGGACGCAGGGCACGTACGCGGCGTTGTAGTAGCGCGGTCTCCATCGATCCATAGAATGCCGCTGTTTTGTCCCAACGATGCCTCTGAGATCGTCGGTGCCAACTCCATAATTATTTCTCTCCCGCTTGATCTTTCCTTGAAGATTCATTTGCCTAGGCCATAGTTATATAAAATGTAATCCTTAGCTCTTGCATCGTTGATACATTAATGTTATCGTTGATTCTCGTGTAACTACGTCCTGTGTGTTGACGTAAGTAAAACACTTTCACTGCTCACAGGTACCTTACAAACAATTCTTCACTCTTACTCCCGCGAACGCTCTCCATACTCTTGCGCTTTGTGCCGTTACAACACTAATACGCAACTTACTGGGTCAAACGCTTCAACAGCACGAAGAGAGCGACGGAAATCTGCACGATAATTACAAGATTTACGGCTTCTCGAAAAAACCCACCGCTTTTTTCACCTGTCTCTCATCGAGGAAGAACAGCCGCTCAGAGTCGCATATGGTTGACGGCTGCATCTCCCCACATCAACGATCGATACCAAGGTAAGGGGCAAGATCACGTGTGGTATCGGGGTATTCCTCCTGCTGTTCATTTTAGGGTTTTTGGCATTTATCCTCGAGGAGTTTTTTTTAGATTCCCGGGCGTTGGACCTAGTTAGTTGTGTATTAGTGTACCCTTCCGGGCTCTGAAAAGGCGATTCTGCCGAAACGTGAGCTACGATTGTGTTGTACGTGTGTTATTGTATGGAAGTAAACGTATGCTGTTTGACAAGCTCGCGATTGCTAAGAGGGAAAACGAATTCATAATCGAATGCGGAAGTTAATAGGAAGTCGATCCTGGGTACTAGCAAATTGGTATTTTAATCCTTTCAGGCTGTTCTGGTACCAGCGTTGAAGAATAAAAAGGATAAAGCTCTCGGCGTTGATCAATCCCTAAGGGATGCGCCATGCATTCGACTTCACTAAGTATCGTTGGAGGTGATTGAATGCATATCTGGCCTTTACAATGACTCGCGGTGGCCTGCCGATGTATCGATCCAGTGCTGCTATCCTCCCAGACAAGTCTGGTACCAATTTGCCACCCCGAAGAGATGGAAGGCTTGGTGGGCCATGGGCGCATTTCACGTGCGCGCCGCAGTGGCGCCTCCATCCACTGCGCCACACGCGCACTCGTACCAGCGTTAACCTTTTATTTTCTGCCTACTACAATTTTTCACGGGACGGTACGATGTGAATTACAACTACAACGATGCTGAGATATTCGCAAAAGTTGGACCCCTTGTCAGATCAAACCACGATTTCACTTTCCGAGGACTCGCGCATTACACACTGCGCCACGCTATTGCACACATACTCTATTGTGAAAAATTATAGTAGTCAGGAAATAAGAGGTTAACGATATGATTTCAACTATCGCCTCAGCATAATTGGGTTCAATGCCGATTTGTGCTTGCGAGATCAATCACGAAGACGGGTGGTCGCTGATAGCAGTGTTAGGTAGAAAACTAGCTGAGAGAAACGCAAATCAATGGTCTTCATGGCGCAGTGTGTAATGTGCGAGCCCCCGGAAAGTTTAATCGTGTTCGGATCTGGCCATGAGTCCAAATTTTGCGAAATATCTTAGCATCGTTGTACTTCTTACTGTGGTACCAATACCGATCCGGTGAGATGGATGGCTCACTTTGTCCTGGATATGTTGTAGAACCAACGGCCTGTTGTGTATTAGACGCGCTCATCACTGCGCTATGTGTTTTCAATGTTTTGAAATTAGATTTCGAAGTTATTCTGAGAGACTATAATACTTTTGTTAACTAGTCCTGCATATGATAGAATTTATTGCTTAGGTGGTCTACTTAAAGACGGTTTTTACAAATTTTCGAATTTAATGTGCTTAAAAAAGGAATTTTTTAGGTCACTTTCGCCGACATCTACTCGCTGAGTTTACGTGGATATCGAATTTGAACAGAGTTAACAATTTAGATTTATGTGGCAACAGCCGTTTGTCAGAGTTCTAGCAAGTTATTCGTATTCGAGCATTTTTTGTTGGGTGTAAAGGTTAAGGATGACTTACCGGGCAGAGAATCGCCACAAAGAGACGAAACAGAAGATTCATTTGTCTGCTTTTAATACAGAAACTCTGGAAAATGAATATGAGGTACTAACCAAATTATGTAAGTACTGTACCCTGCTTTATGTGAACCTTCTTGTTTCCAAGACGATGATGTATAGAATCACATCTATAAAACCGAATGGTGGAACTGATCTACAATAAATGACTCCATTGTGTTATCGTTATAGATGAACGATATCGAAAAATCATAATGTTTTGGTCACTTTCAGTTCGACTGGATTTATGAAATGAAATCCAGAAGCGACCAGTCATTACATTCTTCGTTCCTGGAATGAATAACTTCTCTGGTTAGGTTGGCGATTGTTCGAATGTGTACAAACAGGAAATCTTGCTTAAATATTACTCAATGTTTCGTAGCTCTACCATCCTTCTAGTAATTCTAGTATCCATTCTTCTATTCTCACGCAAAGCATTAGTTGGGTTTTAGAAGGTTCATGGCACAGACTTGTGCCATAAAACATCCTGGATTTCTTATCTATGCGATATTACGCTTCCATGTGAATTTTGTGCGATTGGTCTCCATGCGACATACCCAGTGGAAGCCTCATAGAAAGCGGCTCTGAGGAAGGCGAAGTCCGCCGAAACGTCAGCTTATTCGTGAATAAAGAATAAAAATAACACCTTGCGTTTGCTCAACAAGAATACAAAAAATATAAAGTAATAGTTCCCAGGATCGACTTTCTATGAACCTCGGCGTTGGAATACGAACGCGTCGTTTTCTTGTTCAGCAATCGCAAGGTTGTTAAGCAGCGTACGTTTACTTCCATAGAAAAAGACACAATACAATACAACACAACAGTAGCTGACGTTTCGGCAGCACCGCCTTCTTCAGAGCCGCCTTTGACGTGACTTCCAATGAGGAAGATTAGAACAGCTGATTCTAACAGGAACAGTAAATGGTTGCTGTTTAATAACCTCGCCATTGCTGAACAAGAAAACGGCGCATTCATATAAAATAGTAATTGACTTTCGTCTGTGGTTTCACCTCTCACATTCCATTAGACTCATGCCCTATTTCAGTCGGTTTGAATTTGATATTCGTTTTTTTTTTTCTTGATTTTTCTTTTCTTTCGTTGATTTCTTTGTGACGGTTATGCAAACAAGCGGAGTGATCGTTAATCGTCTAGTACGACGCCTTGGCTATGTCGAAACGGTTGCAAAACTCACTGAAGCACTGCAGGAATATTAAGCAAATGTTGACTTATAGGATTGAATTGTGTTCGCAGAGGGTGAACGAAGTACTACAAGAGAATTGCTCGTTGAAGAGCCGTCTATGCGATATGGAGAGTCGACTAGATCTGATAATTAAGAAGCAAACGGAGTTTATGGATATCTTAACAGGGAACAGAAAAGTAAGTGCTCTTTTTACTGATAACTGTAGCGTTTAGGATATGCTGGAATGACTTAAACTTTTGGAGTAGTCAGGACAAATTTCGCCTGATTTATGTTACTTCTGCCAATAGCGTGAACTTCGTAACCAGAATGATAATCAGTTATTGTTATAGAAGTTGATCATTTTAAAGTAATATTATTGCTATGTAGTCGCTTTTTATTTGCTGCCTATTATTTTCTTATGGCAAGGCGTGAGTATTGCTCAAATACGTGCGAAACTCCTAACCGTTGATATGTGCGGTGGGAATGGAACCCGCCTTTCGAGTGGTATGAAGCACGGCTGAGAGAAAAGCGAAATGGTGTGGTGATGAACACGTTGGTGTGGTGTTGAAAACATTAGCCCTCGAAAAGGTCAATATAGGGTCCGATCACCACCGAGGACGACATTTTAGCAAGTATCTCAGCTTCATTATGGCTGTATTTCACACACACTACCACGAAAAAAATAGGGAGTAAATAAAAAGTGACCACATCGTGATTTATAATGCAGTTTCGGCTTAACTGAGGTTCAATGCGAGATTCTGCTGTCCAGGTCAATCCCGTTAACCGGTGATTGCTGATACTTCTTATAGGTCAAAACACGGCTGAGAGAAAGGCAAAGCGAAGGACCTGCACGATGTGGTGGTGAACACGTTAGACCTCACAAAAGGTATCGGCGTGCTCATTCCACACCGCAGACAGTTATGATCCGGAGTTTTGCAAAGATTTTAGCATCATTATCACTATTATTACTGTTACTACTATAGGAATCCCTATGATTAAGAATCTAAATATTTTTTTGTAAGTCATCACCATCATCACCATCCCATCATGAGCACGGTGCTTGTTCGATCCCGCACCGGGCTCACCAACTCTTTCATCCCTCCGCAGTCGGGAAATGGGAACCGGATTTGCTTGAAAAAAAAACCACTCTTTGGAGTCCAAGTGGAAATCCTCTATTCCGGCTGTCTCAGGATCCATTGAGAATTGACTCCACCAGCATTCTACGACATTCAAGACGAAATAAAGACCCTCCTAAAAATAAAAAATGAAAAATTTAAAAAGAAATATAAAAAGGAATGGCTGAAACTGTAGAGAATTCCTCTATCATATAGAGAATTTTCTGGCTACCTAACTAATACATTCTATGGATCGATGGAGACCGCACTACTACAACGCCGCGTACGTGCCTTGCGTCCATGTCCCGTTCTGGTCATTGGGAGCACCGCTCACTTGCACGTAGCCCACTAACACCGCTGTTTTGTCCCAACGATGCCTCTGAGATCGTCGGTGCCAACTCCATAATTATTTCTCTCCCGCTTGATCTTTCCTTGAAGATTCATTTGCCTAGGCCATAGTTATATAAAATGTAATCCTTGGCTCTTGCATCGTTGATACATTAATGTTATCGTTGATTCTCGTGTAACTACGTCCTGTGTGTTGACGTAAGTAAAACACTTTCACTGCTCACAGGTACCTTACAAACAATTCTTCACTCTTACTCCCGCGAACGCTCTCCATACTCTTGCGCTTTGTGCCGTTACAACGGTGCATTGGTCGGGAATCGAACCTGGGTCGCTTGTGTGGCAGGCGAGCATTCTTCCACTGGACCACCAATGCGGCACCGCAAGAGTATGGAGAGCATTCGCCGGAGTGAGTAAGAGCGAGGAATTGTTTTTAAAGTACCTCAAACGTGGGTAACTAAACCTTTATCCGTATACATACTATTTACACAACAATGCAATGAAATTTGTATCGTATGTACAACAAATTACAGGTGAGTTGGTTCAGTTGGTTTTTAACTAAAAAATGCCTTAGTGGAAAAATGCATAACTAGCAATAGTCAATGCACCAATGTAACGGCACACAGCGCTAGAGTATGGAGAGCGTTCGCAGGAATGAAGAATTCTTTGTGAGGTACCTGTGAGCAGTGAAGGTATTTTACTTACGTCAGCACACAGAACGTAGTTACACGAGAATCAACGATAACATTAATGTATCAACGATGCAAGAGCTAAGGATTACATTTAATATCATTACGACCTAGGCAAATGAATCTTCAAGGAAAGATCAAGCGGGAGAGCAATAATGATGGAGTTCGCACCGGCGATCTCCGAGGCGTCGTCGGGTCAAAATGGCGGTGCTAGTGGGTGTGGCTACGTGCAAGCGAGCGCCGTTCCCAATGGCCAGAATGGGACTAGGGCACGTACGCGGCGTTGTAGTAGCTCGGTCTCCATCGATCCATAGAATGTATTAGTTAGGTGGATAGAGAATTCTCTATATGATAGAGGCATTCTGTATAGAAACCATCCTTAAATTTGGAAAACCTTAGTGGTTGACGGATAAGGGGAAACGAATCAAATATGAGAAGTACTGGGTTTTGCGCAGTAGATGTGAAGGCGGATCATGTGAAAAAATTGCCCTTCGGCTCATGTGAATTTAGGAGTGCTTTCTGTCTCTACTGCGCTGGATTGAATTATCCTATACGTATGTATGTAAAAATATCCATACTTGCATTCCTCGGTGTGCACCCGTTAGAGCTCATTTTATCACATATATACTATACTATCACACATATTTTATTTTATCACATTTGTAACGGCCACAGCGCAAGAATACGAAGGGTTGTTAGAAACCTCGAACGTGGGTAATTAAACCTTTATATACATTAACATAACAACAACATAACTATAACGATATAAATTTTAACACATGAATTATGTAAGTTAAAGTGATACACGGTCATGGTTGTGAAGTGAGATCAATAACGGGAATAACGAAGCATTGGAATGTTATGACAACAATGAAGCATTGGTGATGATGTTACGGCCAAAGCGCAAGAATACGAAGGGTTGTGAGAAACCTGTGAGCAATGCTTATATTGAGCTTATGTTAACCCATACAACGCGATTACATGAGGACGAACGATAACAAAGTATTCGTAATGTGAGAGTTAAGAATTTCGCTTAATATTATTACACACAAATCAATTTAATTCAACAAGAAAGACGTAAGTGAGCGGGTTGGGATCAATGATGGAGTTGGCAACGCCAATCTCCGAGGCGTCGTCGGGGCAAGATGGCACTGCTCGTGGGCGTGGCTACGTGCGAGCGAGCGGCGTTCCCATTGGCCATGACGGGATATGGACGCAGCGCATGCACGCGGCGCTGTGGTGGCGCGATCTCCATCAATCCATCGAACGTCTTGGTTAGGTAGATATAGAATTCTATGTGATAGAGGAGTGGACGGGATATGGACGCAGCACATGCACGCGGCGCTGTAAGGACTTATTCTCCTGACACTGGATTAGCGTCTGTTGCGGCGACGTTGAGTATGGTATTTACGTAGGCAGAAACCTTATGCGCTGATAGATTTAAGAACAAAACTTTGAGAAGACTAAGCTAAATTTTATCGAAAAAGACGAGACAAGAAAAGATGCAACAAATACTTTTTTGATAAACGAGAACTGTTCCCTCAATAGCAAAGGAGATGGTGGCGCCGGTGTTCTCCTCAATTCGAGGTTGACGATAAACACCGACACCAACGAGCAGTTTCCCACTTGAAACAGAGGTTTTTGCTTGGAAATAAATTAACGTGTGTAAAAGACGACGAGTCTCTTATTAAACAGTAGCATAAAGGAACAGACCAGCTCACTGTAGACCAGTCTTACTTAACCGATGTTGTTGTTGTTGGATATAATGATAATGTTGTATAATGTTGATATTGTGAGAGGAACCTAGAGTTCTAACCAAAACCGGACTTTTGCTTCTGAGAGGTCAGAACGCCACAGGATACAAGAGGCGAATCCCAAAACAAGCACACTTTAAGGACTTAGTTGTTACACAAAAACTGAAGCCTCTGTGACACTGGTATATAGAGCCCAATCTATCTGCTTCAATAGAGTCATCATCATCAGGATTAGGAAAACAGTGCATTGCAAGGGAGAACATGCAAAAAAGCCATGACACCAAAGAATTTATCATCTTTCTGAACAGTATCCACACAGTTACCAACTCATGAGACTACGAGATGCCATTATGTCCCACTTTCTTTAACGTAAACAATGTTTCAGATATTGTTGTTGTATCTCAGAGTTCTAACCAAAACCGGACTTTTGCTTCTGAGAGGTCAGAACGCCACAGGATACAAGAGGCGAATCCCAAAACAAGCACACTTTAAGGACTTAGTTGTTACACAAAAACTGAAGCCTCTGTGACACTGGTATATAGAGCCCAATCTATCTGCTTCAATAGAGTCATCATCATCAGGATTAGGAAAACAGTGCATTGCAAGGGAGAACATGCAAAAAAGCCATGACACCAAAGAATTTATCATCTTTCTGAACAGTATCCACACAGTTACCAAATCATGTGACTACGAGATGCCATTATGTCCCACTTTCTTTAACGTAAACAATGTTTCAGATGAAAGACAAGTGGTTATGATAGCCTTTAGAAAAAGGCTAGTCCTTCTTGCGCTGAAGTTCAGCAAATTCGTTACAAGAATTTAGCTACTCTGCAGCGACTTTAGCGTCAACGTAAAAGGGGAGGTGAAAGAGGGCGGTACTATCTCTTCAAAGCCACGTCTTGGTTAGGTAGATATAGAATTCTATGTGATAGAGGAGTGGACGGGATATGGACGCAGCACATGCACGCGGCGCTGTGGTGGCGCGATCTCCATCAATCCATCGAACGTCTTGGTTAGGTAGATAGAGAATTCTATGTGATAGAGGAATTCTCTATAACATTCGAGCATAATCCTGGAACTAGATGACTAGGAAGTACATGGAAGCTGGTTCAGAGAAGTCTCAAACAAAGTAACCTCAGGTTCGAAGGACTATCTCAAGCCACCAATCTTTAGCAGCAGATGACAGTGCGCAATGGTGTTTTTTGCCAACACTAAGGGAGGACTTATTCTCCTGACACAGGATTAGCGTCTGTTACGGCGACGTTGAGTATGATATTTACGCAGGCAAAAACTTTCTGCGCTGAAAGAATTAAGATCAAAAATTTAAGAAGACTGAGCTAAATTTTATCGAAAAAGGCGAAACAAGAAAAATGCAACAAATACTTTTTGATAAACGAGAACTATTCCCTCAATAGCAAGGGAGATGGTGGCGCCGATGTTCTTCTCAAGTCGAGGTTGACGATAAACACCGACACCAACGAGCAGTTCCCCACTTGAAACAGAGGTTTGTGCTTGGAAATAAATTAACGTGTGGCAAAGACGACGAGTCTCTCAGTAAAGAGTAGCATAAAGGAACAGACCAGCTCAATGTAGACCAGTCTTACTTAACCGATATTGTTGTTGTATCTCAGAGTTCTAACCAAAACCGGACTTTTGCTTCTGAGAGGTCAGAACGCCACAGGATACAAGAGGCGAATCCCAAAACAAGCACACTTTAAGGACTTAGTTGTTACACAAAAACTGAAGCCTCTGTGACACTGGTATATAGAGCCCAATCTATCTGCTTCAATAGAGTCATCATCATCAGGATTAGGAAAACAGTGCATTGCAAGGGAGAACATGCAAAAAAGCCATGACACCAAAGAATTTATCATCTTTCTGAACAGTATCCACACAGTTACCAAATCATGTGACTACGAGATGCCATTATGTCCCACTTTCTTTAACGTAAACAATGTTTCAGATGAAAGATAAGTGGTTATGATAGCCTTTAGGAAAAGGCTAGTCCTTCTTGCGCTGAAGTCAAGCAAATTCGCTATAAGCATTTAGCTACTCTGCAGCGACTTTAACGTCAACGTAAAAGGGGAGGTGAAAGAGGGCGGTACTATCTCTTCAAAGCCATTTCCATTCCCTCTTAAAAACTTCATAGCCAAATTGAAATGGTGTAACCTGAAAATGAAACTTGGTAGCTGGTAATCGCACTATATCTCTTAATAGGATCACTCAAATAACACCAGATATTATCAGCCGAAACGAATGCGAACTGATGCCGTGAAAAGATTGGTCCTCGGCTAAAGCTGTAGGAAAAGGTGTTCATGGAAAATGGACTTCTTGATGGTACTTTCATCCACGTTAAATGAAACGAACATCTCTCATTGATCCAGCTCTATGTAACTATGGCGGAAGCGCTAACATTATTACCGATCGGAATCGAGGAGTGAGTCTTGGTGCGAGAATTTTGTGCGATTAACATGGAAGTGGTAAGGAAGTCGAAGAACACACGGCTCTAGGTCCACTTCTTGAGTTGTCATGCTTCCTACTTGTTAGGATGTGCATTATAATAATAAAGGCCGCTTAAACCGTATGAAAGATTACTTATTTCTATCGACCACGTTATTGAAAGGACGATTTTAGGAATACCATCTCTTATGCTAATTAGGGAGTAAATCTAAAGTTCTGACATACTTCGACGATCAAGGGTCGAGGACACCGATGACAAAAATCGTGTAGGCAGGTGATTTGAGGTGTCCCGATATCAACCAGTAAACAGGGACCGTTACCATCAACGGCACTATCTACTTGAGGATTTCAGAGAAACACTAAAAGGATCACCAATAGGTTGATCGGAATTCTTTACAATGATCTTGAATAAAAATTATAGTGCTCTTCTAGTTCCTAAGAGCGCAGAACCACTTTTAAGCCAAATACCTTTGGCATCCGAAAGAGATAGAAGGGCGGATGCTACAGAGTCATGCATCCACTTACTATTTCATATTTTGTCTCTTATTAACAGTTTTTGTTGTCGTGCTTGCTATTGTTATTGAAGGAATTAGAAGTGAATGCGAGTGAAGGAGGTACAGGGAGGGAAGGGGTAGGTCAGGTCAAAACGTAAAAAGTAGGTTGGAATAGAGAATACAATTCTTGCTCAGTTATACAATAAGAAATCTTGTAAGTTCTCTTTTACAGCCGTGGAAGTCCATTTCTATCTCTACACAGTCGTTACCCGAGGCCGACAACAATAACAGTAGGTTAGACCTACTTCAAAATTTTCATAATTATTCTTCATTAATTCCTATTCAGTTATTTTCTTTACATTAGTCATTATCATTTTTTTCATCAATATAAGATGTAGTTGTGTTACAAGAAAAATACAGCCGCAAGGATGCTGAGATATCAGAAAACTCGTGACCTCAAATGGGCTTTGTACCCGTGACTATCCTTTTCAGGGAATCACGAGTTATAAGTGCTCCAATAAAAGTGTTCACGTTGTCTTTCTCGCAGCAGGTCTTTTTTAGTCTAACAGTGCTATCGGGGACGGTTAGCACAGTGGTAGTGATTGCTGTCATCACGCGCACGGTGCATGTTCAAGTACGCTCTGGATTCCTAAGATGTCGTTCTGGGATGTTTCGGTGTGAATTCAAGGGACAAATTCTGTTACAAATAACTGTGGTACTAATTTCTTGACAACGGAGGAATAACAGACATGGTTGGCTACGTGCGGGCTCGAACCAGCGCGTGGGAACGTCGTTCGGATAATAAACAACACCCTGTCACGGCGCAAGCTGCTCCTTCATAAGAAAATAAGGGCATCTGCAATTTATAGGTGATAACCACACTAAGTGCACTTCTTTTTGATGATGCAAGCAACTATCCTATTCGAAACCTCTCGTTTCTCTAAAATTCCTTTTAAGTGCTTTGTATTAACAAAAAATGTTGTCTCTGACCCTGTGTCTATTGCTATGGATAATGTACAGCTGTCATTTAGGCAAAAAAGGGACCAACTTCTGTTTTAGGTTTACCAGATCTGTGAAAGCAACTGCTACTGCGCCGCATTTGCGTTTTTTTACCGACCAGATCCAACCCAATCCCCTAAATGAGAAAGCAAAGACGCCGTCACCACTTCTCAGTCATCTAAGAATGGATCACACGCTTCGGAAATATGATGAGGTCAGTCAGCAATGTCCTAGTAATGGATTAATATTAGATTTTTTAAAATTATTATTTTTAAACAAATTGTTCACTGACCTTCTTCACCAACTAGTTATGTTGTTTTACTCGACAACACAACGACCACATACATTTTCTAGCTTTGGATCATCTCATTCTCTATTTGTGCAACTGTAGTTTTAAATCTACAGACGTTAGAGTTATTTAAGAAGATGCAAAACTTTAAATAAAGTAGATCAATTAAATGGGGTTTCATCGTTCTCAGTCGGCCATCATTTTGCCCAACTCATTGAGACTGATCGTTTCATTCACTTGGTGTAGGAGAAAATAAGAAATTGGCAACCGCACGGCAACTTCTATCCAATTTTATTCCTTACCTTGTTTGCTGTTTTTTTTTGAAAGATTCATGTGTAGAACGGATTCCATCAAAAGATAATTTTCTTTTTTCACAGGCTCGCTACCAGCCAGCATCGATCGGGCGTCGACGACGCTTGAATTCTGCATCGTTTTCTATGTCACAGGATATGAAAGATATGGAAAGGTCCTAAAAAAAGATTTTCTATTTGCAACTTCATGTTTTGGAAAAGCTGGTAGTTTTTACTTATACATGTTTCCAGATCTCCAAATGGAAATGAAATCATCACATCTGATGACAGCACTTCGAACGTTGTCGTGCACGAACCAGAGGACTCATAGTTGTTACGTTTCTCTCAACGAAATTGTAAGTTCTTGACTTGCAAATCTAACCCTATTTTTTAATCGGATTCGCTTTCGTTAGCCAAAATTTGATGTTGGTTGCTTGTTAATCCGGTAGTTGCCGGCCTTGTTGTTGAATATCCGCTAGGTCTGGACTATCCTATTTCCATAGAAGACGGTAATTCGTAATCAATCGATGGCTCTGGTCACCGTCACCGATCATGACATCTAGTGAATTATGAACATAACTAGGCCTACATACCTTCGAATTCGATTTGATCCTTCCTGGGACGTTTTCTTCGATTTCATCTACGGCAACTTCTGGCTGCTGAACAGTTAGATCGCCAGCGATCTCCTATCTCATTTAAGAAAGCCCTCAGTTTCGGGTTGTGAAATGCCCCAAGAAAGTAGATGTTTTGTCGTTAATTTTTGGTGGTAGAAGGGCTATATTCAAGGTGAGGAGAGTGTAATTTTTAAAAAAATCAGCGAGTAAATGTTCGCTAAAAAATAAGTGTCCGCTTCCGATCAAAAGATATCACAGTGTAATCCCGCTGATCGTCGAGTGGTTCGAGAGGGCAGCAGTAGATCTAACATTTTTTCGTGTCGCGTTCAAGAGTGGCCCAATAGGTTCTGACCGCCCTAGAGACTGGTCTAGAACAATATTTTTTTCCTAGGCTCTTCGTGAAAACACTGATTATCAAGTCGGTAGTCTTCCTGCAGTACGTTTGACATCCCGAACAATCCAATCACTAACGACTCCTGTGCATCGGTTGCCGTTTATAAGCATTACGTGTCCGGCACACCTTATCTTCGAAGGTTTGGTGTACATAGCACCATCTTTGATTTTTGATCGCTCGCGCAGATCGGAGCTTTGGATCCCTTCCCTAGCTTGTGTAAAACGGCACGCTCCTAGCATCGTCTCTTCGACTGCGAGTTCAAAAACGCAGAGTGTTTTTTCAATCTGTTTACGCAGCAACCAGTTTTCTGCACATACGTCAGGGCAAGAAGTGCCGCTAATTCGAAAAGATGGGCACGGAGTCGGGTGTTCTTCGCTCTCCTCATTGCATGCTCGATGCTCTTGAAAACTTCCCAAACCGCTCATTTCCTGCTCGGTTCTGGAGCTTAGTCGTTCAACATGTTGATTTCCCTACCTAGATAGAGAAAAATGGAGTATTCAGAGATATTCGTTCCGCTGAGCAAGAATGAGGGATATAAAACTAATCCGGTTCTCATAAACATCGTTTTTATGGGAATTAGTCGAAGGCTAATCTTTCCACAGACTCTACCAAAATCGGCAAGCATACGTTCCACTTGGCTAATGTTTGGTGTTACAAGGACGATGTCATCAGCAAAGCGAAGATGATGTATCTGCCGACCATCTATTTTCACTCCCATGTTGTCCCATTCCAATGTTTCAAGACGTTTTGGAAGGTGGCGGTAATTAGTTTTTGCAAGATTGTATCGCTTTCCCTAACTCTTCTTGTGACGTCAATGTGACGTTACTATCGTTGTAAAACCGTGATATCTTCACCTGTATCACCTGTAGTCCCGTTGATAGTCGAGTGATTCGAGATCGCATGAAACGTCTTCACAACAAAATTCGCGAAGGAGGGCGACTGCCACCGTTGGTATGAGATTCATCATTAACCTCACTTTTCCAACCAAAAACATTACTATCGGCCATTTCTTCTCGACTCTGCTTATGTTTTAAAGCAAAAATGATTACGATTGTCCATCACGAAAGGATAATAGGTAACCAACCGATCACAGGGTTCAAATAGCTAACATGAGTGAATAACTTTTCAGTTCCATACTATTGCCTTAAATTCAACCTCAACTTCGCTTGACGGATGTAAAGTCGAGCATCATATCTTTCTCCTAGGCTTTTCGTGAAGAACTCTGACAGTCGGGTCGGAGGCCTTCCTGCAGTACGTTTGACATCCCGAGGAATCCGGTCACTAACGGCTCTTGTCCATCGGCTATTATTCATACGCATTAAGTGTCCCGCCTACCTTATCTTCGACTGTTTGGCGCATAGAACAGCATCTTTGATTTTCGATCGTTGACGTAGGTCGGAGCTTCGGATCCCATCCCTTACTTGTGTGAAACGGGATACTCCTAGCATCGTCCTTTCGACTGCTCGTTCGATAACGTTGAGTGATCTTTCATCCTGCTTACGTAGCGACCAGGTTTCTGACGCATACGTTAGGACAGGAAGAACCGTTGAGTCAGAAATGTGGGCACGAAGTCGGGTGTTCTTTGTTCTCTTCACTACATCCTCGATGCTCGTGAAAGCTCCCCAAGCCGCTCGTTTCCTTCTGCTCAGCTCTGGAGCTAAGTCGTGCATCATATTGAGTTTTCCTAGATAGACATCCACGGATCTCCCTCATATAAGGGATCTCGAGCCGGTTAGTCGCGAGGCTACGTGGCGCGTCCCCAGGTGCTGGATAGGGGGTTAATCGCGGACCAAAAGCGACCTTTGCTTCCCATAGACGCAGGTGGATCCAGGGGATGGACTCCCTGTTAATGCTGCGCCGATTTGGCACATACTTTCTGTATTTGCTAGGCGTATTTATGCATACGTGTGTGGGTGCGTTCTCGCTTTCTGCGGATTGTATTCTACGGGTCAACTTGGCCAAAAGCCTTCAATCAAGTGAAAGGAAAGTATATGGGAAGCGGTTAGGAGTCGCTTCCGACAAATTAGTTTTATGTCCACTCTGGGAGAGCCTGGCAGGCTACCCGCGAGTATAACCAGCCCCCACGTTCAGAGCCCAGCAAGCTATACGTGGGTATCAAACATGCTAAACACAGTAAAAAAAAACGGGCCTCATTCCCCCTACCCCGAAAAATCCTCCAATTTCGCAGCGTTGGGTAGGACGAGTACGGAGAGGCTGCTAAAATCTCAGAGCCAGTGGAAGCTGCCTGGATCAAAAACTATGATGACGATCTGTACCTACAACGCACGTACACTTGCATCCGAGTCCTCGATAGAGGACTTGCTCATGCAAGCAAGAATGATAAGGTGCGACGTCATCGGCCTGGCCGCGTTCTACATGGACTTGGAGAGGTACTACAGAGAAGACCATACATTCTTCAAGGTCCTCATTGGAGATTTCAATGCCAAGATCGAACCATGAAGAACTTCTGAGGAGCGTCACATTGGGAACCACGGATTAGAATGGAACAAACAGGGTGAGCGGCTCTCTGAGCTTATCATGGCGACCAAAACCATCCATGGTAACCCGCCAATTCCAGAAGCCTCACCCTCAACGCTGGACGTGGGAATCTCCCAATGGAGAGAACCATAACGAAATAGACCACATCATAGTAAATAGAAAGTTTTGCCTAACCGATGTCGCTGTTGTCCCAAAATTTTACACGGGATCAGACAACCGTCTCAAGCCGCTAAATTCGAAAACCCATCTCGCAGAACCACCACAAACTGAGACTTATTCAACTCATTAGTCGGCTGTTGGAAAGATGCTTTTGTCGACAACATCGACGAGGAATGTGATCGGCTCATTGAACATCTTCACGTTAGCGCCATGAAAGCTGGGAGCTCGAAGGTCACCAAGAGACGTCTGTCTCAAGAAACTCTCGAGCTAATACGCCAGCGTGGAATCCTACAAGCTGCGGGCAACCGCGAACTAACGTCCGAGTTTGCGAAACAGTGCAGACAGGCGATAAAAGACGATCTTAAAAAAGAAGAGCAGCAGTAATGGTCGAGGTTGCAGAGGCTGGTAAAAGCATTCGCAAAGCCCGCCGAAGCTTCGCCAATTACAAGACCTAGATGATTGCACTCCGACGCCCAGACGGAACAATAACAGCGTCCAGAAAGGCAATAGAGAAAATCATCCATGATTACTACTCAGATCTCTTCGATAGCCACGTCCACCTCCCGTCTTATGAAATAAAAGAGGATGGATATGTTGTACCACCGGTTCTCCCTTCCGAAATCCGACATGCCATTTCGTCGGTGAAAAATCGAACAGCACCAGGTCCGGAGAGGATAAGATCAGAACTTCTGAAGAACCCTCCGCCAGTTCTCGTAAGCACACTGGCTCGGCTCGTCACACGTTACCTGTCTGAATGCATGGTCCCTACTCAGTGGAAGACCAGCAAGACCGTGTAGTTGTTCAAGAAGGGCGACTTACATGATATAGGCAACTATCGCCCAACCGGCTTGCTGTCTGCCGTACAAACTTTTCACTCGAGTCATCCTAACAGGATTGACAGATCACTGGACGACGGACAGCCATGTGGGAAAGCAGGGTTTCAAAAAGGATTTAGTACGATGGACCACATTGAAACGTTAACAAAGCTCGTTGAAGTATCGAGAAAGTACAAAAGACCGCTCTGTCTCACTTTCATCGACCTAGAGAAGGCCTTTGACTGAATTGAGATAGAAGCAGTCATGGAAGCCCTTGGTAGTCAAGGAGTCCCTACTCAGTACATAAAGATTCTTCGTGAGCTGTACAAAAATTTCACAACCAAAATTTCTCCATTCTACAACGATATTAACGTTGACGTCAAAAAAGGAGTTAGGCAAGGCGATACAATCTCGCCAAATTTATTTGCCGCCACCCTCCAGATTGTCATGCGAACATTGGTCATTGTTGACATTGACATTGTCAGTCGAAAGGACGATGCTAGGAGTATCCTGTTTCACACAAGTAAGGGATTGGATCCGAAGGTCCGACCTACGTCAACGATCTAAAATCAAAGATGCCGTTCAACACGCGTAATAGTCGAAGAAAAGGTGAGCCGGACGCGTAATGAATGATAACCGATGGACAAGAGCTGTTAGTGACTGGATTCCTCGGGATGTCAAACTTACTGCAGGAAGACCACCGACCGAATGGTCAGAGTTTTTCACGAAAAGCGTAGAAGAGAAATATCATGCTTAACGAGTTTCTAAAGCGAGGAAAACTCATTGGGATACTCTTGCACGCGATAGGAAAAAATGGAGAAAAAATGCCCGCTCGAGTCACTCGACGATCAACTGGACTACAGGGGATACAGGTGATACAGATAAACATAACTGGAGCATTCGGTGATATTCGTTCCGTTGATCGTGAATGGGGCAAACAAAACCAATCCGTTCTTCATGAACATCGTTTTCTTTAGATTAAGACGAAGACCAATCTTTCCACACGCTTTATCAAAGTCCGCAAGCATACGTTTCGCTCGGCTTATGTCTGGTGTTATAAGAACGATGTCATCAGCAATGCGAAGGTGATGTATCTGCCGACTATCGATTTCCACTCCCATATTATATCATTGTTATCCCATTCCAATGTTTGATGACTTCTGGAGAGTGGCTGTAAATAATTTTGGCGAGATTGGCTCACCCTGCCTAACTCCTCTTTTTACGTCAACGTTAATATCGTTGTAGAATGGTGAAATCTTGGTTGTTAAATTTTTGTACAGCTCACGAAGAATCTTTATGTACTGAGTAGGGACTCCTTGACTACCAAGGGCTTCCATGATTGCTTCTATCTCAATTGAGTCAAAGGCCTTCTCTAAGTCGATGAAAGTGAGACAGAGCTGTCTTTTGTACTTTCGCGATACTTCAACGGGCTTTGTTAACGTTTCAATGTGGTCCATCGTACTAAATCCTTTT
>MQTX01000149.1:509461-538446 GCA_009735665.1 Angiostrongylus cantonensis | reverse complement strand
ATCTTCGTATTTCAAATAAATATCTCTGAATGATGCTCCTTTTACGTTTATCTAGGTCGGAAAACCAAGATGAAGAATGACTTAGCTCCAGAGTTGAGCAGGAGGAAACGAACGGCTTGGGAAGCTTTCAAATGTATTGAGGACGCCATGGAAAGAACAAAGAACACCCGATTCCGTGCCCACCTTCTCGACTCCACGATACTTCCTGCGTTAACGTATGCGTGATCGCAGCGTGAGCAGGTTGATCCTTCAGCGTTATTGAAGACGCAGTCGAAAGCACGATGGCGAGAGTATTTAGTTCACACGAGTAAAGGAAGGGATTCAAACCTGCCACGTGCGTCATCGATCAAAAACCAAGGTGCCTTTCTTTGCGCTAAAATGTCGACAGCGCAAGCAATATTCTACGGCAGCCGACGGGCAAGAGCTGTTAGTGACTGTTATTCTCCGGAATTTCAAATACATTGCAGGAAGACCATCGACTCAATGATCAGAGTTCTTCACGAAAAACCAAGAAGGAAGTTATGGTGCTCAACGAGCCTCTAGAGCGAGCACAAACCATTGGGTTACTCTTGCAAGCGACAAGGAAAAATGGAAGATTTACTGACGCCCGTCTGAGTCATTGGACCATCAAGGGGGCTACAGGTGGCGGGTGGAACAGGTGGTATTTCGCAAGCACATTCCCTTTGTGATGGGTGTCTCTGAAATACTCGTCTGTCGAGCTGTGTTGTTTTGTGTAGCAACGTGATTTTCTTGTAAGTATCGCTTACTGCTCAAAAACTCTCTCAGCAGTTTTTGATGGATTTCCCATTTGCCCTTTGATTAGAAGAAATAACCAAGAAGGAAGTTATGGTGCTCAACGAGCCTCTAGAGCGAGCACAAACCATTGGGCTACTCTTGCAAGCGACAAGGAAAAATGGCAGATTTACTGACGCCCGCCCGAATCATTGGACGATCAAGGGAGCTAAAGGTGGCGGGTGGAACAGGTGGTATTTCGTATTCACCTTCCTTTTGTGATGGGTGTCTCTGGAATGCTCGTCTGTCGAGCTGTGTTGTTTTGTGTAGCAACGTGATTTTCTTGCAAGTATCGCTTACTGCTCAAAAACTCTCTCAGCAGTTTTTGATGGATTTCCCATTTGCCCTTTGATTAGAAGAAATTTGCTGAGCGGGTCCGACGATTTTTCAGTAGAGTCTTGAAGTCTTCTATCAAATCCTCATTTTCGTGTCAATTATAATCAGATAGGGGGTGGATAACACAGTGCTAGTGATGTCCGTCATCATGAGCGCGGTCAAACTTCTTTAAGAAAAGACCACTCTCTGGAAATCAATTCGGAACGCTTCAGCCCGGCTACCTCAGGACGCTAGGGAGAATCGGCTCCACCAGCATTTCACGGCATTCGAGATGAAATGAAAATCCTCAAGCAGTAGCTGGAGCCACAGGTAAAAGTTGAAAAATCTTCGGGGACAATGGATGCGAGGAAACGAATCGTGTGTGAGAAGTTCTGGGATCCGCACAGTAGACGTCAAGAAGGATCAAATAAATAAATAAATAAATGAAACATAGTCATACAGGACATTAAAGGTAATAAATTCGCTTTGTGCGGCTTACTTATTCTGTCCTTTTTTTCGCAGAAGGAATGCACTTTCCACCTTGTGACTGAAACGACCCTTCACTTGAAGAAGGCAATGGTCCGATCTTGTGCAGAAAGATGGAATGACGGCTGATCTCAAATGTACTTCATTGTCCGTTGAAACGAAGACATCCGAGCTTCACATAACCCTTATCGCTTGACGGGTGTCCAAATTTGGAGGGACCGTATTTCTTATTGCAAGAGGAACCACCATGAAAAAAACAGCAGCAGAAAGTAATTCTATCAAATCCTCATTTTCGTGTCAATTATAATCAGATAGGGGGCGGATAACACAGTGCTAGTGATGTCCATCATCATGAGCGTGGTCAGACTTCTTTAAGAAAAGACCACTCTCTGCAAATCAATTCGGAACGCTCCAGCCCGGCTACCTCAGGACGCTAGGGAGAATCGGCTCCACCAGCATTTCACGGCATTCAAGATGAAATGAAAATCCTCAAGCAGTAGCTGGAGCCACAGGTAAAAGTTGAAAAATCTTCGGGGACAATGGATGCGAGGAAACGAATCGTGTGTGAGAAGTTCTGGGATCCGCACAGTAGACGTCAAGAAGGATCAAATAAATAAATAAATAAATGAAACATAGTCATACAGGACATTAAAGGTAATAAATTCGCTTTGTGCGGCTTACTTATTCTGTCCTTTTTTTCGCAGAAGGAATGCACTTTCCACCTTGTGACTGAAACGACCCTTCACTTGAAGAAGGCAATGGTCCGATCTTGTGCAGAAAGATGGAATGACGGCTGATCTCAAATGTACTTCATTGTCCGTTGAAACGAAGACATCCGAGCTTCACATAACCCTTATCGCTTGACGGGTGTCCAAATTCGGAGAGACCGTATTTCTTATTGCAAGAGGAATCTCCATGGAAAAAACAGCAGCAGAAAGTAACCTCATAAGGCAAATCTTCAGTTTGAGTGCAATGCTCTTAACTAGTTTTTTCAACTCTGTATTCACGTTTTTGTGCAGCTCATATCTTTGGATTGGAGAGGGGCGTAAGAAAATTTACGGCAGGGCTTCTCGTAACAAGAACTTTCAACTTGTTAAACTTGTTCAGTCCCAAATCGTTTGCTGCTGGCGTGGGTCACCAATGCTTATTGACAGTGGTTCTTAGTGGCAAAAAAATGTTGTGGGTACGTAAGCACATAATTGTTTATTTTTGAGTCTGCTGTTCTAAAAGTGATTTCACAACCCTATCAAGCGAAATAAAACAAAGTATCGCTTTGTTCAGAAGAAAAACTGTTGTATTCAGGCGTTTTTGTTCAGCAATTGAATCAGAAAATCGCCAACTTAGGTATGTCTTACTGTCTCGTTTCTTTTTTATTGGCGTTTTTGGGCTACTTAACTATTTTTGACTTTTTCTTTCCAGAGTCAATAAAATTCTTCATTAGTACAAAGGTGCATCGAATACTCTTAATAATGATCATAACAATCATTTTCTACCAACGTCCTCATTATTCTCCATTGATGAGCAGGTAGTGGTAAATTCCTCCTTTCCGTTTCTTGGTAGTGGTGGAAACTCTATCTCATTCCACTCTACGCTGCTTTAGAATCGTCTCAACATTTCTAACGGCTGGTCTTATTCACAGTCATCCGAGGGACTACAGTTCGATTCTTTCAGCAAAATACACCACTTACGTTGGAAAATTGTCTTATTCATTATATCTTGTACATTGGCCGATTTATACAGTCATTAAGACGCAGAAATTTGAAGACGGTCTCGGTAAGTTTGCTGAAAGCCAGCTTTGTCGCACTGCAATTACAAAGACGAAAGCACGGTCCTAATAAAACAGCACACAGCCTCTGCCCTCCTAAGCCAACCTCCTCCTAAGATAACCTCCTGTGCCGACATCTAAGCATCGTGATTACCATAGCTCGTTTGTATCGTTTTGAGCGTCTGTAGCAATCCCAAACAATAAAACTGTTTAAAAATTATGTAGACTAATACACACTTTGCTCTCAAGGTCTTCATTGCGGTGTTGTTATTTCCTTCATAATCTCAATGGTGCTCACAGAGACTTTTGAGAAAGCTTATTTACGAGCGGCCAAGAAACGCATATTCTACCTCATATTCTGCCTCTATGCAATCATCGTCGCATTCTGGATGAGTGAAACGTCGCAGAAATTTTTCAAATACGATGCCAAATATCTCACGAAACTGTTCACACCCGTGTGTTTCAAGAAAATATTCAATTCATCCGAAGATTGCTATATTCCCTTCAATCGGCTAAATTTGAAAACAGGTACAGCTACTTCTGATTTAGAATTTTTCAGCAACGATTTCATGTTTCTCGCAAAGTGTTATACAAATTTTAACATGGGATTTGTAGAAGAGATTCTTAAAATAAACGAGATGAATTCGCTCCATGATGAGAGTCTATTGTTTTATTCAAAGTGTTCCTACCGACTTCAGGCCGTTCCATGGGGATGGTGCGATCTACCAGTTGAGGTTTTCACTAGCCGAAAGCTAATTTTTCGAAAAATCTGCAGAATGGCTGTTTATTCCAGAGCAGCAATTCGAGCCGTAAAATCTTGGTGATTGGTAATAGTTATGCCGCAAATCAGGGCCGAGCAGTGTACGAAGGTTGCTCTGGATCTGACGTTGAAGTGAAAATCTATTCACGGGGCGGTGAGCTCTCCATTTAAAACATGAACCTATCCTTTGTTCCAAAAGTTCTTGTTCAGAACCAGATTCACCCAACATGTATCGCTTGTAGCTAAAGCCTAATATACTAGCATTGTTTCAGGTTGCGAGGTTCTCGCTTTTACCAAAGAATTCGATCACTGTCATGACTCTCGTAAATTATTCTGCGAAGCCGTAAGTGATTATAAGCCAGACGGTCTCTTCATTCTTACCAGGTGAACGGTAAAACTCTGCATTAACTCCACAGTGAATGTGTATAGGTTTTGTATAGCTTATATAGGTTTTGTTCGTTTTCATGCCTTTTTTTCTCAAATACTTTTTCGCCTGAAAAAAATGTCTCTCTAGGCACTTGGAATTAATGGAAATGCCAATGACTAGTGAACGAATAGATAGGGCAGTGGACTACGCCGCCGACGTTCTCAGTGGTCTCTCAGAACTTGTCACTGAGCGAATCTTCGTGCTGGATGTCATTCCACGTCCAACGAAATCATTCGAAAGCGTTCACAAAAAAGCCGTGAGGGCCGGGAAAGTTCTTGACCAGGTCAGTTATTTGCTCACTGTTTTGCTATTGACCGCCGACCTCTAGGTGATCACTGATGGCACATTTTGTGTCGTACCAGCCTCAAACTTGGGTAATTAAACCGTTTATACACATAAATGCAACGTCAATACAACATTAATATCGATGGAGAACTATGAGGTGCTGTACCTACTCTTGAAGTGAGGCTAACAAAAGCGTAAGAGTATTATGAATAACCCTATTACAACACTAATACTATGATAACAGCAACTTGATAGCAGTAGTAGGAGGATGCTATCGACGGCGCCCGCACAGGGGAGTACAGTGGTCCAAATGCCGATGGGTAGAACAACAGAGGAATGAGATGCAGACGAGCCACGAGGCTATTTATATGTTTTTGGAGAAGGCGGTACTTGGCACAGGTCCAGCTTGTTTACCGAAACCATTCCTCGGCTACCGTTTCGAAATCTTCCCGAGTCCAAATAGCAGCTGGCGGAAGTCGTAAACATCGAACGTCATTGGCTGCGTTCTTTCAGAAGGAAGTAGTAAACTGTTCCACCGTTACGCCCCCTCCTTCGCATAAGTCATCGTTAGTGTGCTACTAAAGTCGAACATTGCTGTGTTTGATGTGTGACTGCGAGGCGGCCACACGATCATCGAATACCATTGTTCAGAAAGATAGAGAACTTTTCCAAAGGGAAGTTCTCTATACATTGTAATTTCTATCGTAGGTTTAGCCTAACTGGGTGCTATACCAATTTGTGCTTCCCAGATCAATCTAATCTAATATACAGATGATTCATGTTGGCACTCTGCTAGAGTAAGAAACTGGATGAGATAAAGGTAAAGCAAAGACCTCAGTTGGTGTGGTGAATAACACATGGGCCCTCACTGTTAAGGCAATCGCTGGTTCAAAGTCCAACTGGGGTTCCCAGATTTGTTCATGTCTCAGTGTCCTTGTGATTGTAATGTTACGTATTTCATCCAGCGAACTTCTACTTTACAGTCCTTCTGTGTTGCAATATTACCCCCCAAGACATTCCGCGCGTCGCATTCACAAATTTCTCATCAGCCACCAGAAGAGATAATGCAATATTCAGATCCCTGGATCGACTTTCTGCTAACCTCGGCATTGGATTGTAAATGTGTCGCTTATCTTCAGCAATAGCGAGGTTTTTATTCAGTACACGTTTGCTTCCATAGAAATAGAACACATACAACACAACGGAAGCTGACGTTTCGGCAGAATCACCTTCTTCAGAGACGACTGCAGTTGTCAACCGTATGCGACTCTGAGTGGCTGTCAGGTGAAAAAAGCAATTCACATTTCAGTCGAAACGCCAGCTCCCATTGTGTTGTATGTGTTCTATTTCTATGGAAGTAAACGTGTGCTGAATAAAAACCTTGCGATTGCTGAAAACGAAAACGACACATATGTAATATTCACATCTTCCAATTTTTATTTACTGCCTATTATTGTTTTCCATGGCAAGGTACTATGTGAAATAGAACCACATTGATGATTGGATGATTTTCATAAGGCCATTAGGGTAAAAACTGGCCGACAGGAAGGCAAAGCAAGGGCCTCAGTGGTGCAGTGCATAACACGTGAACATCCAGAAAGGGCAAACTTGGGTCCGAATCTGTCTTGGGGTATGAGTTTTGCGAATATATCAACATCTTAACATCTTGAAAGATTGTTATGGTGGTATTGTTCAGAACGGTTGATTTCCAGGAGATTTACATCGACAAGACGGTTAATCTGGAGATGGCGCGCACTATAATGAGACGAGCGGTCTTCTCGTGCACGAAGTGCAGGGTGATCGACTACTCCCAGTTGTTCACCGTGAACGGCACGTTCCGTATGTTCGACGATCGAACGCATCTCGCCCATGTCTCTGGATATTGGCACTTTACGCCCTATGGACTTAATAAGCTTCGACCGTTTTTTAAGCGAATCTGTGATCAAATTTCCTATAGCAACCCAAGTTAGTTCTCATGGACATGATCAAAGTAATTGAGAATTATTGTAATTTGGTAATAAATAAAGCGATAAAGTTAAATCGTGAGAGCGTTTCTTAATATTTTCCGAAAAAATCATTCTGAATGGAGATTTCCGTTAGTTTGCCTCGTTCTTCAAACCTGGGAACATTTGCGAGAAGAACGTTCTGGTTCAGCAAAAATCCAAAACAGTGTAATAGTAATAGCGCTGTGATAATGATATACACAGAAACTTACTCCACCAGAAACCTACTTACTCCAATTTTTGGTCATTGAATGTTATCGAGGAGGAGATCGTTAGCAACGAAACACTCATTATCTTGAAAAGAACCAAGAGTTTCAGGAAAAAAGCTGAAGCTACCGATTCATTGAACACCTGCCCACTTTCTCTTCGAAGTGGGAAATCTGGAACTACAATTAATGCTATCGTTTTCCAACAATAGTATAACTACAACGATGCAGAGAGAATTCCCACGACTGATTTTCTGTCAACCTCGCCATTGATCAAACAGTTCTCGATATTCTTGTTGGGCAAGCACGAGGTGTTAGTTTATTCTTTATTTCGTTAAAGTTGACGTTTCGGCAACTTTAATCTTCTTTAGAGCCCGGAAGGATATATTGATAGGCGATTTACCATGTCAAGTGCACAATAAGACACAGAAAGATGAAAATTTAGATCGCAATCACTTGATTAATAGCTTCTCAAAAACCCATTTATGTTGCCCTTCATTAGTGATGAAGTAAGTGTAGAGATAAAACAGTGACAAGGAAGGACAGGTCTAGAGAAATCGGTTACGGTAGTAGAAATACCACCGGATTCCCTACGTCGTCAGTTAGTTCGTAACCGTCTTTATGACTGTGCATGCGAAACACAAAGTTGCGCAAATTGCCCTTACGGCAGGGAAGGTGACTCACTGCCTGAGTTCAAGTACGATATACCCAACCTTTTATGGTATTTGAGGAGACGAATATATTGACGAAACAGGCAGACCCTTGTGTATCCGCATAAAAGAACACCTAGATGGCAAACGAAGAGCAAGACAAACTACCCCACTATATATATACATGTACAAGTATATTTACATGATTCGTCTTCACATCTACTTTGCGGGTTCTAGCACTTATGGCATTCGATTCGTTTCCTCGTACCTATTCATCAAACATAAAGGTTCCCGAACTTCTCTATGTGGGTTCGGTCATGTTCGAGGGTTTTCTTCTTGTTTTTTGATGCCGTTGAATGATAGTCGCATCGACTCTACCAGGAAATCATGGATAGCCGTTCTTAAGCGTTGGCACGTGAAATGGAGGAAGAAGTCGGCATGAGACAAAGTTGGGAGCAATTTCCCAATACTAGAAAGGTGGGAGGATTGGTGAACGGAGCGTTGCATCAAACCAGCACGGTGCTTGTGACAAGCACAACTGTCACTGTGCTATGTTGTGTCACTGTGCCCCCTATGTTTACAATCAAAGACCACCTTACCTCAATCACTTGGTTATCTGCGCTTTCATCACTGACTGGACCAGTAAGGTTATATGAGACATAATCTGGAACAAAATCACTTCCAATGTTTAACGGTTATTGTTGTGTAGAATTCTTAATATCTTTAATAGAAAACAGGTACTGAAAACAAATATGACTGCAACAATAGCAGAACAGAGATTCAAAGAACCCCACTTGATGAACACATCAGAGATGTAGACACTGGCTTGTCGGATTCAAAACTACAGTAAAACAAAGCTTGCAATGAAAAACTGCAACAATCCTACGAGCAACACGAACTTGGTAATGCAAGCATTACTGACTTAGATTCAGTAAACTGATCTATAGAAGACATCTTCAAGTTTTCCAAAGGAAACCCACACAATAAGTAATGCACATGATGGCGAACCTCATCATGTCAACACAACCTACATTTTAACGAAGATATGATTCAAGACTGTAATAATTCTAATTAGTACTCGCACTGCGCTACCGATGAAGCGCCTCAAAACTCAGGGAATTGGAAGTAATTAATCCTACATCGACAACGGCAGTCAAATTAGCTGGAAAGATACCCTAGAATAAATACTGACGAAATAGGCGAGGCAGATTATGACCATAAAGTCAATGAGTACCAACATGAGTTCAACCGCTGCAAAGTGATGGCTTGATAAATTACACTCTAGCTGAAGGTACAAATAGACCCACTAACGTAAGCTTCCTACTCCCATGCCAGTCGTTGTTATTGAGTCTCACATAAAGACATTTCTGAAAATCAACCCCAAAAAACATGCAACGCATCCTGCCTACCACAGGAAAGCTCATCAATAATTGATTCTACCACCCAAGATATACGTGCAAGTGTATGTGTACTGATAATCTTCGTCGTTTACGCGCCGACATCAAACTAAGACGAAGAAAAATTCGAAGCGTTCTACATGGACTTGGAGAAGTTCTACAGAGAAGACCATACATTCTTCAAGGTCATCATTGGAGATTTCAGTGCCAAAATTGGACCAAGAAGATCGTTTGAGGAACGCCACATTGGGACCCACGGATTAAAATGGAACGAACAGGTTGAGCGGCTCTCTGAATTTATCATGGCTCCCAAAACCATCCATGGTAACTCGCAATTCCAGAAGCCCCACCCTCAACGGTGGACGTGGGACTCTCTCAATGGAGAGTCCCATACCGAAATAAACCACATCATAGTAAACAGAAGGTTTTGCCTGACCGATGTCGCTGTTGTCCCAAAATTCTATACGGGATCAGTCCACCGTCTCCTTCGTGTAAGATTCTAATTCTCTCGAAAAGGAGAAAAAGCCGCTAAATTCAAAAACCGAAGTCCCAGAACCACGACAAACTGGGACTTATTCGACTTATTACGGAAAATCGGCAACCATATTTTCGCTCGAACAACTTCCTTTTTAAATGGGTCAGTCTCGAGTGCAATTGCGTCCAGTCGCTCATGGTGACAACTTTCTCTTCGATATTATGGATAAAGCTGCGATCTGTCTACTTCTGGTTCTTTTTGTAGCTGCCAATCTACGTTTGATTTTTTCCAAAAAAGCCAACTTCTTACTACTGAAACTTCTATTTCATGATGAGTTAGACGGTTGCCTTTGTTTTTTAATATGTCCTTCCGTCGAAGTTATTGTGAATAGATTAGGTAATGACTTACATTTAGAAATTCTGAAAAACTAAAATGACAGGAGGTGTCTATAGTGGGGAACGAACGCGCTATTGTCATTTTCGGGGAGTAGCGAGTTCACCACCACACCATGCGGGTCCTTCGTTTCTCCTGTCTCTCAGCTAAATCTATCGATCTCTGCCATCAGCAATCACCCGTCAGCGGGATTGATCCGGGGAGCGTAAATCGGTAATGAACCCAGTTAAGCTGAGGCTTTTTTAGTTATAATTACAATCTTAACCGTTTTATTCCACCTAATCCAGAAAAATCCCATCGACGGGTTATTGCTGATGGTTCTAGTCGATAGAACTAGCTGAGAGACAGGTGAAACGAGGGACCTGCATGGTGTGGTGGTGAACGCGTTACTCCCCGTAAAGAACAATAGCGCGTTCGTTCCCCACCATAGACACCTGCGGTCCAGAGTTTTGCAAATATCTCAGCATCGTTGTAGTTATATTTCGCACTATAATCTGTCATTAAAAATAGTAGGCAGTGGATAAAACGGTTAAAACGACAGGATTCGGGACCAACTTTCTATTAACCTCGGCACTGGGTTATAAATGTATCGTTTTCTTTTTCAGCAATGGCGAGGTTGTTACACAACACGCATTTGTTCCCGTACAAAAAAACACATAACACAACAGTAGCTGACGTTTTGCAAATATCTCAGCATCGTTGTAGTTATATTTCGCACTATAATCTGTCATTAAAAATAGTAGGCAGTGGATAAAACGGTTAAAACGACAGGATTCGGGACCAACTTTCTATTAACCTCGGCACTGGGTTATAAATGTATCGTTTTCTTTTTCAGCAATGGCGAGGTTGTTACACAGCACGCATTTGTTCCCGTACAAAAAAACACAACACAACAGTAGCTGACATTTCAGCAGTATTGTCTTCTTTAGAGCCTTAAATTGCACATTGATAGGCAATTTACTACTCCAAACGCATCAATAACACGTACGAAAAGATGAAAATCAATGTGCCAATCATATATTAACAGCTTCTCGAAAAAGGCACAGTTTTTTTTACGTGAATTCCTCTGAAGAAGAACAGCTGATTAGAGTCGCATATGGTTGACGACTGCACCACCCCACGTCAACAATTGATGCGAAGATACGGGCTCAGATCGCGTGTGACTTCTGGAGATTCCTCTATGCTACTCATTGTAGGGCTTTTTGCATTTATCCAAAAAGCCTCAAGAAGTTTGTGCTTCGGGGTTTTGGCATCTTGTGAGGGGATAGAGACTTTGGATTGACTTTAGAGGTAATATGTGAGCGACACATTTATAAAACTACAGGCATGACATCACTTGCTTGCGAACTTAAACAGTATGCATTACATAGTATTTCACCAGACCGACTTTCTGTTAATCTCACCATTGATTGATAATTCGATGTTTTATTTCAATAAGCAGGCACGAGGTTGCTATTATAGAAGAGGACATGAGGACATATGATCGCCCATGTATTACTCTGTGCGGCTGCTATCCACCAGCTAACTATAGAAGAAATAGACGGCTCTGAAGAAGGCGAAACCGCCGAAACGTCAGCTATTGTATCCCAATAAATTCTATAATAACAGCCTCGTGTCTGCTTATTGAAATAAAACATCGAAGTATGCATTACAAACCAACCGATGAGTTAATTCAATTGACTGACATCTAATTAAGTTTTTCAGAAATAATCAAACATTATTGTCAATTTTTATTTGTTGCCTTCTATTTTTTTAATGCCTGGTTATTATGTGAAATACAACCACAATGTTGCTGGGATATCTGCAAAGTTCCGGACCGTTGGTGTCGGCAGTGGGGACCGAACACGCTACTACCCTTTCCCGCAAGTAACGCATTCACCACCACAACGTGTGAATCCTTCGTTTCGCCTGTCTCTCATCCATGTTATCCCATTGACGGGTGGTTGCTGATAGCTCCTATAGGTCAAGTACGCGACTGAGAAGCATGTGAAACAAAGGACTCATATGGTGTAATGGTGAACGCGCTACCCCTCAGAAAGGTTAAAAGAGCGTTCGGTCCTCACCTCGGACACTAACAATCCGGAGTTTTTCAAATATCGCAGCAACATTGTGGTTATATCAAGCATATTGTTTTCGCGAATTCTCTTTGATGAGTTAGTACCAGGTCCATAGCACATATTTTTTGATGAAGAATACTTAGACGGATTTGCTTTTTCTGAGCCTGGGCATAAACTTTAAAAAAAGATGAGGCTTTCGGCGTAGATCAATCCCTGGGAGAAGCATCATGCACTCGATTTCATTAAGCATCGTTTAGAGGTGATTGAATGCATATTTGGCCGTTACAATGATTCGCGATGGGCTACCGGTGTATCGAGCCAGTGCTGCTATCCTCCTAAGCAAGTCTAGCACCAATTCGGATGGGTGGAAGGCTTGGTGGGCCTGGGCACAGAGATCGATCCCACGTGAGCGTTTCAGGGCACCTCCGACCACTGCGCCACACGACGGTAGCTGCTATGAGTTCTTTAATCTGCTCTGGACATACTTGAGAAAATACGAAATACTAAGTTCGCACTAAGTTTTACGAAGACTGTTGAATTTGCTCTCAGTGCTTCGGGAAAATGAAGTCCCTAAGATGCTAGCTATTGAAAATCATAAACACATATCAACAACCAAGTGTCAGCTCAACTAAACCAGGTTGCAGAAACACAGTGATTCGTTGTGCTTAAGATTTTACAAGGTTTCTTCTTTAGGAGCTCAAGAAACAAACGACCACTCATTCCTATGTTATCACATCTCTGGTCAATTTCTGGAGACGATTCCCACCACACGCTTAGTGTTAGTTGCTATTTTGATTGGGAACGTTGAATTCCTTCTAGTTGGGCGACGCTGTTATTAGAAGGAGTTTTGTTGGAATCAAAAGCCACCGCTGAGAAACACCGCTATCCACAGTGAGCTAGAGAACTAATGAGAAATTTGGAGTAGAAGACGGTATATGTGTTATGGAGACTTTCGAATAAACGCGATAAATCCACCACATTTTTATTCTAAAGGAAATACTTGAGTGCTGCTTGTCCCAACACTACTGGAATACAACAAAACCTGTGAACGCTCCATCAATAGCATGTATACATCGCATTGTGTTTCACCTGAAAAATTTCAGTTTAATACGCGCACGTCCTCAATCTAAAATAGTTTCAGTTACTGGTCCAGGACAAAGGATAAAGGATAAAGGACAAAGGATAAAGCTCTCGGTGTTGATCTATCCCTAAAGGATACGCCATGCATTCAACTTCATTAAGCGTCCATGGGAGTGATTGAATCCAAATCTGGGCTCTACACGACTCGCGGTGGCCTACCGGTGCATCGAGCCAGTGTCGGTATCTCCCACACAAGTTTGAGGGCCATTTACCTGCCCCGGAGAGATAGAAAGCTTGATGGTCTTGGGGCGTGGCGATCGATTCCACATATGTTTTGTAGGAAGCCTCCGACAACTGCGCTACATGCACCCTCAACTCCTGATATTCTTTGATTTAGAAAAAACATTCGAAATAAGTAGTGAGGTAGCTGCTTGTCTACCGTCAAACACTCTGTAGGGAGCGCTATCGTGAATGAAAGTTGCTTTTATTTGTTCCTATTCTTTTAGTTAAGCTGTATGTTTTTTGGATAAACTGGTGATAATCGAAGTTTATAACATACACTTCCTGTGCTGTGTCGAAGTTTTAGGAGTTTCGATGGTTACCTAAACAAAAAAATCGTTTTAAGAAGAAATGATGACAACCTGCTGGAGAAATCTAACATTCTCTCGTTTCGTTGAAGGGCTGAGCTGGGAAAAAGGGGAAAGATTAGAGCGAACTGGAACATTTTTAGCTTTGACACAATTCTTCTTCCGTGACTGGTCGGCCGACTAGCAGAAGTTCCACTTAATTCATTCAATTTCGGTCAACTAATCATATGTACCCGTGATCTGGCTCTGAACGTTGTTGCAAACAGACCATGATTGGTGAAAAACACCTAGCAATGAAAATCCTTTTCAACTCTTTTTTCGTTTCTTATAAAGCAAATATACTGCTGAAGTTTTTGTCTGATGAATCGCTTCACTATTGGCGTAATACTACCTTGCACAAATGTGTATTAGAAAAACATTTCACCTTTAGGAACCATATCAGTCAATGGGAACGTTCCATACGTGGTTATCTCCTCGTTGAGAGAAAGATTCCTCAAGTGATCTTAAAATGAGCGATTTATTGCATAGGTTTACTGATAGGTGATATGAGTGGTTGTAGTTAAATCTGGGTACAATTGCTATGTAATGACGATAATCGTGTTTCATGTAACCTTTTCAACAACTATTCAAGTGTGTGAAGTTACCACCCGATGACATGCATGATCACGGAGAACAAAGTTCTTTCAAAGTCCTGCCATATTAACAAGCTTGTTTTGCTCCCTTTCAAGTGTAACGAACGATACCGTTTGTGAAACGAAGTTTTTGAAAGCCATTTGGAGTTTCGTGCTACAGATACCTGGTTTTGCCCTGTGGCTATGTCCCCATTGAAAATGACAAGCTCAGTGGAGGGGTTGCATGCGTACTTGTTGCGCAAAATTCTAAGCAGGTGAACAGAAAGTTTCGTTTTTACTTCTGTTTAGCAAACACGAGGTATTATTTTATTTCTTTATTTACGTACAAGCTGACGTTTCGGCGGATATCGTCTTCTTCAAAGCCTGGTCACGTTGACTGCAATCTACATGGCCAAACACCTCCATAACCAAAGAGAGAAAATGCTAAACCAAAATTTCAATCACATTGAACACAGAGTCTTTGCACACTCACCGCTTTCTATGAGACTTCCACTTAATATGTTATGTGGAGACCAACCGCGCAGTGTTCACATGGAAACGTAATGTGCCCGTCCCATCAGAATAACAGTCTTACATACTGCCCAATATCACGCGTGATAATGAGGCATTCCTCCCTGCGGTTCATTTTCGGATTCTTGGAATTTTGAAGATTGAATCGGAATCGGAGAAGATTTTGAAGTAGAGGTTACGATCCTCGCGCAAGAATCGAGAACACAAGCGCGTAAAATTCTCGAGGCATTCTGGATTAATTCCAAGAATGCGAAAATGAACCGCAGGGAGGAATGCCTCATTATCAAGCGTGATATTGAGCGGTATGTAAGACTGTTATTCTGATGGGATGGGCACATTACGTTTCCAGGTGAACACTGCGCGGTTGGTCTCCACATAACACATTAAGTGGAAGGCTCATAGAAAGTGGTGAGTGTGTAAAGACTCTTTGTTCAATGTGATTGAAATTTTGGTTTAGCATTTTCTCTGTTTGGTTATGGAGGTGTTTGACCATGTAGATTGCAGTCAACGTGACCTTTCCAGGTTCCGAAGAAGGCGAAATCCGCCGAAACGTCAGCTTGTACGTAAATAAAGAAATAAAATAATACCTCGTGTTTGCTAAACAGAAGTAAAAAGAATTATTCTATCAATGTCGAGGTTAATAGAAAGTCGGACGTGGGTGTTACTAAAAGATGTTCCAGCAGAATGTTTTGTATTCTCATCACAACTGACAGCATGCTATGTCACGCATGTTTTTAGTGGAAGTTGAGTAACATGGCAAAGCGGTCGCCAATTAGAGGAGATGCTTTTCTGCATGTCATCCACCCATACTGTTTAGTGCAGATTCCTGAAATGAAGTCCTGACCAGTTTCTATAGTGATGATATTAACGTACGTCATGGGAACTACCGAAGGACAAAGCTTAGATATAACCCTAGCATGACCAACTCGACATTGGAAATTTACAGGTTTCATACTCCTTTTTTAGGTTTAATGAAGCAATCCACTCACCCTGGCATTGAAGTGCTTTCATTTCTACTAAATTGGCGTGGCATGCTCTCTGATTTTCCTCCATTAGGTCAGCTACTGCAATCATTATCTGGGTTTTTAGTTTTTGCGATTACCAGAGCTGCTCACAATAATCACCTTCGACACTTGTTTCCGATGGCGGTAAGCTGTACCACGAGACACTTCCCGTAACAGCGGTACTCAATGGTGACGCAGCGCCGACTACGTCTTCTGAACCATTTCAAAAATAGTAATACCACAACGTTCAATTTTTCATCCACTTCGCATGAATTTTTGTGGTAGGGTACTATATATAAAAGTATAACCACACTAATAATGAGATATTTGCAAAACTTTGACGCCAAGCCAGGTTCAGACCTTCGATTTCCCTTTCCGGGTGCTCTTGTGTTATCCACTGTGCGACTGAACCCTTGCTTTGGATTTATCTCAGCTATTTTGAAATAGTAGGTGAAATGTTAAACAATATGGTTTCGACTACAGCCCAGCGTAGCGGGGTTCAATATCGTTTTTTGCTTCCCAGGTCACTCCCGTTGCCGGGTGATTGCTGATGGTACCGTTAGGGTAAAAAAGTAGCTGAGAGAAATGCAATTCAAGAGCCTCAGTGGAAAGGGTAATGGCGGGTTCGAATGTGGCTTAGAATGGAAGTTTTGCAAACATGTTGGAATTTTAGTGAGTGATAATAACATATTTTGCTGTTGCAAGAATCTTATCCATGCCTGTTTTCTATAGGAAGACCATATTTTGCTTAGGTTTACTCATATTGTAGGCAATAATGAGCTCGTAAAAACCGAGTTTTCTAAACGTGTCTGATTTGTTCTTGGGAGTTTCCAATGGTGTCTTTAAAAAAAAAAAGGTGAAAGAAACAAGACTTCCATTCCACTCGTTCCCTTGTCACTAAAAAGCTGTGGGAGGTGATCATCGTTGTTCCTCCAATTTATTTCGCAAAGCCCTGCACATCTTTCATCGCGGACTTAAGCTTTCTGACTTTTCTTGGTCATACTGTGAAGTGGTTTTATCTTGTGTTTTATATAAGTATGTTGTAAATGTCCGAAAAGCTTGCACTTTACAATTGAAAGAATTTTACGAAACATTCGGTAAGCGCTTGGCGATGTTTCTACGTTATTCATGGTAGCGAACTCTTACGCTCCATATCGACATCTGTTTCGCTGAGAGATGAAATGTGCACTGATGTAGCCATCCGAGCAGTCTTGACATTTGAATCCATATGGGTATCTGAAGGCAAATAGTGATACCATACACCGTCATGATTCCTTTTCAAGATTCTTTCTTTTAATGTGCATTTCAATTTTTGCATCAACTTCGCTTTTCCTGCCGACTTCATCCGGACATTATCAATAGCACTATTTGACGAACAGAACGTGGTCTTTCTATTGCTGACATCCACTGAATATTTACTGTCTAGTGGTACGCCGCATAGCTCCTCATCACACATGTGGATGTAACATATTATATACCCTTTAGTAAGTCATGCAGGAGGATTGACAAGGTAGGATGTCATCATTGGAGGCTTCCGCCCCAAATTAGCCTCAGAAGGACAACTGAAAAAATTCTTATCAAAATTTAGGAACTAGAATGAGGCATGGCAACCGCCTATCAAAAGGATTGATTTGGGGAGCCCAAATCAACAATGAACCCAGTTAAGCTGAGGCTGTAGTCGAAACCATAATATTAGCTTTCATTTGCTGCCTATTATTTCGTCACGGCGGGCTTTTATGTAGGCAGATATCTCAGCATCATTCTGGTTGTGTATCCTATTATATTTCTTGTCAGGATTTTGTAGTTCTTTTACCGCTGGGGTGCTCTAATTAAGTGTAAAAGCAACGGGTATTTTATGCCTTAATTTGTTTCGAAAAGAACAGAATTTCGGAACGGGTTCATTTTATTGTGATAGCTTCGTATTCATCGAGTTACAGGTTTCTGCACAGCCAAATTAGAGGATCTTTTTCTTTCTCCGAACTTAAGAACACGTGGGAAAACCCTCTCTCTCAAGCGAATTCATTGGCCGCTAATCTTACAAGCAATCAGCTGTTTTTTCAATTGTAATCGATAAAATGACTCCTAGTTACTGCATGGAATATGTGGTATAAAAAGGCCGAAGTAGACAGGACACAAGCAGCAAGACTTTTCAATGTGCTAATGGAAATGTGTTTGTATGGTGAACTACAGTAACATATAACAAATAATTTACGTTTATTGGTGTGATCACAGAAAAACCGTTTTTTAAAATTTCCTATATGACCCATCATCACATCAACTATGCTCTTTCGCACTCATCGTCCATAGCTGTCTTCGAACACATCACGTGTTGTTTGGGGTGCTGCTTGAGAATTCCCTTTTCTTTAGGAATGTAATAGAGTGCTAGCGGAGTCAAATTTCTTTGCAATCTTGGAGATAGCCGAGATAAGGCGATCCCACGTTGACTGGAGGAACATTATTGAGCGCCGATCGGTTAAGGCCTCTGCTCCCTGATCGACGCCATCACTAACCACTGCTCTATCATAGCCGTCGTTTATTGCGGAAAAGTCCGTAAAACCCGTAAAGGAGGAAAATTACGCACCTTCCCAAACCGCAGGAACTCTAGAGGCAGCGAGAACCCTATGTGTTGAGGGAAGATGACCTTGATCTCCACGAAGAATAACACTGTCCCACTTACCATGATCAGGTAGATTTCTTTCACTTATTGCCTCATTAGTGACCTCGTCTGCATCTTCAAGAGCTGTTTGCAAATCCGCCTCCTGAATACCTATAGAAACCGGACAGAGGTTGTCTTTGCTAAGAAAATCCACCAATATCCTATTAACAAAACAAAACGGATTTTTGAGAATCAATTGACGCTAAATAGTGTTGGTATAACTGATATCTTAATAAATTTTTAAGATCAGCCATTACCAAATGGTACCATGAACACTAGTAGCTCCGTTTGCGTGAGCATGGCCTATCACAAAAAATTCACGAGTTCTTGTGTGAACCGTCATATTAAAGTTACGACGAGCCCAGCACGAGTCTTGTGCAGGGTGCAGTGCAGAGTGACCTTGTGGAATCTTACCTAATCCACATTAGAGTTGCTGAGATATGAGCAAACTAGGCACCTAAGGTGAATTTGGGACCCGCATTACTCTTAGAAAGGAATATATATCAAATAAAATCTAAAAGGTCATAATTTCAACCAAGTGCCCTAAGTGAAGTATGAGTATCGATGCTTTAAGAAACAACACGCATATGGTCATTCACTTACTCTTTTTCAGTACTAAGAATCTTATAGAGAGGAGGCAACGACCAAAGGTCTGCGCCATATCCCGAACTGACAGTCAATGAATGTTTTTCTTGGAATGGTGCCTAAGATCGAAGAACTAGAGAGTCTAGTAAAAACATTCATTCCTTTGAAGTAGGTAAACATTCGAATTCTATGTGAAAGATGGGGTGCATGTAGCACCGTGTTTAGAGTTGCTTTGAAAAACACATTGTGGTTGGTTCGATCCTGAACCCAGGTCTCACCTAGCTTTCCATACCTACGCGTGCAGCAAATTGGGACACGACTTGTCTAGAAGGATAGCAGAACTGACTTGCTACCTCGGTAGCTGCTACGCAATTTTAATGGCCAGATATGCGTGCAATCAATCACCTCTAACAATAGTTGATGATGTCGAATGTATAAAAATCCCCTAGCGATTGATCAGTGCCCAGCGCCTGATCTATAATTCATATGTGAGAGACGAAAAACTGACTTTTTTTATACATCAGAACGAATTAGTAGTCGATCAGCCTATATCAAAGCTAAACGATTTCGCGTAAAAAGACAAAACGAAAGCCACGTGAATGCTTGACGATTATCCATGAAAGAGCTTTAACAGTTCTTCCACTTTTGGATTGTGTAGGGCGTCGTACTATTGTATATTGCCATGTTGAGCTACAGCGTCTTACCCCTTGACCACAACGAAATACGGCTAAAATAGGCAATACTTTTCCATGCTGAAGTGAAGAATCATCGCTGACGATTAAGGTCGTAGACCATTGAAGTGAAAATCAGCTTTAACCTAGGAAAGAAGAATCTCGTTGTCGAATTAGTGGTTTTTGTCGTTAACGGCGAAGACTTGTGTTCAGTCCGTCAAAGTGAATTCCGTGTATGAGGCAACCGCTCGCTCCAGCGCCATCCCCAGCGTCTGGTAAACGAAACTGGTCTGAGATTAGGATCCATTTAGAAAATAACTTCTTTTCTTACACCAGATTTTGATGGATGTAAGATCCTGAGGCGTCGTTTTGTAAAACGAATAATTTTTAGTGGTGCCAAAGAGTGGACAGATGCTGACACTACCAGTATACGACCGAAGAAGTGGTAGGGTGACGCAGTGGTCAGAGGTACCTTGCAACACACACGTGGAATCGATCCCTGCGCCCACGGCCCTCCAAGCCTTCCATCTCTCCGGAGCTCAGAAAATTGTTACCAGACTTCTTTGTTCAACTGATTCTTCCGTGTCTTGTCGTCGAATCCAACAACACTTTGTTACCGTACACTTTCTGAATGCTAATTTCTTGCCAAGCCACATAATATGCTCAATTATGGGGTCATTTTGGCAGTAGGAGTAGTTTTCAGGTGACCTGAAGCATTTTTGTGCCGCTTAACTGATTCTCACCTCACTATTTCTGTGGTGAACCGTGAGTAGCTTGAAAATTTTCCTTTCACTAGTGTCTTTGTGGAAATGGAACAGGCCACATTAATGACACAGAATGCAAGCGTTGCAGGTAGGATAGAAAAGTGAACACAGAAAGATTCTGAGGCGTCGTTTTGTAAAACGAATAATTTTTAGTGGTGCTAAAGAGTGCACAGATGCTGACACTACCAGTATACGACCGAAGAAGTGGTAGGGTGACGCAGTGGTCAGAGGTACCTTGCAACACACACGTGGAATCGATCCCTGCGCCCACGGCCCTCCAAGCCTTCCATCTCTCCGGAGCTCAGAAAATTGTTACCAGACTTCTTTGTTCAACTGATTCTTCCGTGTCTTGTCGTCGAATCCAACAACACTTTGTTACCGTACACTTTCTGAATGCTAATTTCTTGCCAAGCCACATAATATGCTCAATTATGGGGTCATTTTGGCAGTAGGAGTAGTTTTCAGGTGACCTGAAGCATTTTTGTGCCGCTTAACTGATTCTCACCTCACTATTTCTGTGGTGAACCTTTTGTAAAACGAATAATTTTTAGTGGTGCCAAAGAGTGGACAGATGCTGACACTACCAGTATACGACCGAAGAAGTGGTAGGGTGACGCAGTGGTCAGAGGTACCTTGCAACACACACGTGGAATCGATCCCTGCGCCCACGGCCCTCCAAGCCTTCCATCTCTCCGGAGCTCAGAAAATTGTTACCAGACTTCTTTGTTCAACTGATTCTTCCGTGTCTTGTCGTCGAATCCAACAACACTTTGTTACCGTACACTTTCTGAATGCTAATTTCTTGCCAAGCCACATAATATGCTCAATTATGGGGTCATTTTGGCAGTAAGAGTAGTTTTCAGGTGACCTGAAGCATTTTTGTGCGACTTAACTGATTCTCACCTCACTATTTCTATGGTGAACGAGACATTTTCTTATCGGATCTTGATCTTAAACGAGTTACATTTACCAGACGCCGAGGATGGCGCTGGAGCGAGCGGTTGCTTCGTACATGAAATCAATTTGGATAGGTTGAACAGAAGTGTTCGCCGTTAACGGCACAAACCACTAATTCGACAACGAGATTCTCCTTTCCTAGGCTAAAGTTAGTTTCAACTTCAACTTTATTCTATGATTTCCATCGTCAGCGACTTTTCAAGCGAGCATGGAAAAGTGTCTTCTATTGTAGTCATGTAGCCGTTGCGGTCAAAGAGTGGAGCGCTATAGCTCAGCATAACAATACACTGTAGTACAACACGCTACGCAATACGAAAGTGGATATTTATACAGCGATTAATCTGCTTCACTGTATAAATAAAGTCATTTTTCGCCTTTCATATAAAGGCGATGGATCAGGCGTTCGTCTCTGATCAATCGCTAGGAGAGGTTTGTGCATTCGATATCATCAACCATCGTTAGAGGTGATAGTACGCATTTCTGGCACGTTCAAATGGCAGTTGGCTTTTGGAACTGATGGGAAGATCTCTACCTGTTGAAACCTAAGTATACTCATCACAGCGCTGAATCCAAAAACTGGTACTACTAGTGTTCAATGATTTGGTACAGCAGCGTCTGAAAAACAAATAACAGCGCTTAGGAAAACTACATCCGGTTGATGGTCAAGTAGATTTTAAATGAATGCCACACCTACACAACTTTCAATATACAACGAGTAGCTCGACGTATGTGCATAACATTAGCTCATTTACCTTCCGAAAGGTGCACTGAAAACGCTAATATAAATGAAATCCTCGATCCTCGCACAGGAGATGAAAACACAAGCGCGCAAAACACTGGAGGCGTTCTGGATTAATTCCAGAAATCCGAAAATGAACCGCAGGGAAGAATGCCTCGTTATCACGCGTGATATTGGGCAGTATATAAGCCTATTATTTTGAGGAGAAGGGCACATTACGATTCCATGTGAGTTCTGTGCGGTTGGTCTCCACTAGACATATTCAGTGGAAGCCTCATAGAAAGCGGTGGGTGCGCAAAGTTGTGTTCATTGTGGTTGAAATTTTGGTTTAGCGTTTTCTTTGTTTGGTTATGGAGGCGTTTGACCGTGTAGATTGCTGTCAACTTGACTTTCCAGGCTCTGAAGAAGGCGAAGTTCGCCGAAACGTCAGCTTACTTATGAATAAAGAATAATAATAACACCTCGCGTTTGCTCAACAAGAATACAAAGAATTAAATGAAATCACTTAAATGATATCAGAGAGAACTACTGATATAACTACGCTATCATTCTGTAAGGTATAAAAGCTATGGGAGAAACAAACATTACTTGCTTAAGAACTAATAGAGGTGTCATGGAGCACGGTTCGGAGGAGAACAGCTGTCAGTGACGACAAATAAGGATGTATTCCTGTTCAGTCTACTATTGTGACGTACACTCAGGTACCAAAGAGATGCCAACAGCCTCTGCGTCTGCAAATTCGTCGACCGAATCCGATAAAATGAGCACCGTTGGAACAAGTAATCCAAGTGAGTTAGTCTGGGAACAATCTCTCTATATTTGTTGGTAACCTGCTACCCTATGTAATTTTGTAGTCTTTTTTATGGGTACGCAACGCTATCTTAGAACTCTTCAATGCGACTACAGATCAACCAGGAGCAAACATAGTTCCCCCAGATTAGCTTCGTATAAAGCAGAGAAATAGAAGAAGGAGGAGGGGCGTATGGCAATAAAAATGATTTACACGAATGTATAGCGCCAACACTACTAAGCACTCAAGGAATTCCCAAAAATTTGTCAGCTGGAGATTCATTTTGTTTTGTTAATAGGATACTCCTCCCGACGGTTCACCGCCTCATCGGGGCCTGGAAGAGTGCCTAGGTGTCGGACTTCGATGTGCAGCAGGGAAATTAATCACCTGGCAGGGTCTCCCAAACTGAAAAGGAGTCTGACGTTTCCATTAGGAAGTCTGGATAAGAGTAAGCCAATACCAGAATCAACCACCGTCTTGGTACCAAAGTAGCATGGTGGTGAATCTCCATCTGATCCACAAGGGCTGCGACTGCCTGTGGTGGTAAAGATCTAGGGCAGAATTTGGCCAGGCTGATCTCGGGATTCCAGGAAACCACAGTGGCTCAACCAGAAAATCTCCGAAGAATGGAGATTATCCTTGGACCCGCACAGCCAGTGAGAACGGGTCGTTTAAGCATCAAGTGTCAAGCAAATAGGTACTAGTGGATTATCCTAGCAAAGAAAACTTTTTCGCCCACTTTTTACAGGTATTCAAGAGGCGGATTTGCAAAAAACTCTTGAAGATGTGGACGAGATCATTTATAGTAAGTGGGACGAAGTTATTGTTTCCGAAAAGAAAGGTCACCATCCCTCAACACGTTTTTAGACCTTATGCAAGAAAGACAAACTCGACTATTTTCCACTTTCCAAGTGCCACAAGTCGACAGCCGGTTGTGACTTTGTAGGAAACAGACTTTGCGAAACGTGCAATGTGAAGGGTGCAAAGAACGATTTGTCGGCATGCCATATCCGTTCTATAAGTTGTTTTACCATTTGCTCCTATTTCATCGCTGCTCTGTAGATTTCGACCTGGCTGTGGATTATGTCTCATTGTGAATGGACGGCGTTCGTGTTTTTGAAATTGCGATGTACAATGAGCGTTCGTCACCGAAACCGAGTCTCAATGGTTGAAAACAAGTTCGACGTCCCCGTTTGGTAGACTAGCCAAAAGTAAACCACTGCGATGAATCACCGCCATCCTGGCAACAGTAGTATTTGTATGATCATGCACGAATTGTTAGTTTTTTACTGACTGGTGTTTACTAGAGGATTTTTCTAAGCATATGTTTTCTAACCCCGTTCACTTTCATGTTTTTTTTCCTTGGATTCACTATGGCGATGGATGAGCAATCTTGCTGCTCTCAGTCCATTTGTTACTACCGGTCTTCTAAAAGAGTTTGAATAGTGAAACTTTATCGTCTCCTTAATTTTGCCGTTTTCTTTCCTCCACGAGAACAATAATATTACGCAGTGATGACGATTCGTTTCCGTCTTGTATAGAACTTTGACAGCGCATGCTTATTACTGTAAACGTTTCTAACCCCGTTCACTTTCATGTTTTTTTTCCTTGGATTCACTATGGCGATGGATGAGCAATCTTGCTGCTCTCAGTCCATTTGTTACTACCGGTCTTCTAAAAGAGTTTGAATAGTGAAACTTTATCGTCTCCTTAATTTTGCCGTTTTCTTTCCTCCACGAGAACAATAACGTTTGGTAGACTAGCCAAAAGTAAACCACTGCGATGAATCACCGCCATCCTGGCAACAGTAGTATTTGTATGATCATGCACGAATTGTTAGTTTTTTACTGACTGGTGTTTACTAGAGGATTTTTCTAAGCATATGTTTTCTAACCCCGTTCACTTTCATGTTTTTTTTCCTTGGATTCACTATGGCGATGGATGAGCAATCTTGCTGCTCTCAGTCCATTTGTTACTACCGGTCTTCTAAAAGAGTTTGAATAGTGAAACTTTATCGTCTCCTTAATTTTGCCGTTTTCTTTCCTCCACGAGAACAATAATATTACGCAGTGATGACGATTCGTTTCCGTCTTGTATAGAACTTTGACAGCGCATGCTTATTACTGTAAACGCATGCATGCATGTACAAACATATACACGTATTCAACAAAACATTCAGCAGCTAAAGTGGTTAAGCGAAAGGTTCGATTTATTATGATATGAATTAGATGTTTATTGTTGTGTTTGATGCGACGATATCCTTCACTAGGAGCCAACCACTGAGAGAAGACGCTCTGAAAGTGTGGCTAGCCATGGATGGGGTTGTTGCTGTCATGAACCGAAACAGCTTCTCGCGCTTTATTCCAATCTGTAAATTTTGATAAGAACTACTTCAGAGATTCTTCTCGGGCTAACTTGGGATCGAACTCTCCAATAATGACATCTTACACTGTAAATCCACCATTCAAAAGTGTATTAAACATCTCATTCACATTTGCGATATGGAACTTCACAAAGTACCACTCAACTCTAAATATCCTATGCTGCGCGTCAATATTAATAAGTCAACGTTCTACCCGTCAAAAAATTCTACTGAGTATGTCCAGATGAAGTTGCTAGGTGCAACAGAGTGTCACCTGTATCAGATGTAGTCCCGTTGATCATCGAGTGACTCGAGCGTGCGCCAGTAAATCCTCCATTTTCCCTTGTTGCGTGCAAGAGTAGCCCAGTTGGTTCCGGTTGCTCTATAGACTCGTCGAGTCTCATATCTTTTTTTCTAGGCTGTTCGTGAAGAACTCTGGATATGGAACTTCACAAAGTACCACTCAACTCTAAATATCCTATGCTGCGCGTCAATATTAATAAGTCAACGTTCTACCCGTCAAAAAATTCTACTGAGTATGTCCAGATGAAGTTGCTAGGTGCAACAGAGTGTCACCTGTATCAGATGTAGTCCCGTTGATCATCGAGTGACTCGAGCGTGCGCCAGTAAATCCTCCATTTTCCCTTGTTGCGTGCAAGAGTAGCCCAGTTGGTTCCGGTTGCTCTATAGACTCGTCGAGTCTCATATCTTTTTTTCTAGGCTGTTCGTGAAGAACTCTGACCAACAAGTCGGCGGTCTTCTTGCCGTACGTTTGACATCCTGAGGAATCCAGTCATTGACGGCTCTTGTCCATCAGTTCTCGCTCATATGCATTACGTGTACCTTATCTTTCACTGTTTCGCGTACAGAACGGCATCTTTAATTCTTGATCGTTAACGCAGGTCGGAGCTTCGGATCCCATCCCATACTTGTGTGAAACGGGATACTCCTAGCATCGTCCTTTCGACTGCGCGTTCGATAACGCTGAGTGATCATTCATCCCACTTACGCAGCGACCAGGCTTCCAACGCATACGTTAGGGCAGGAAGAACCGTTGAGTCGAAAAGTTAGGCACGGAGTTTGGTGTTCTTAGCTCTGTTCACTACATCCTCGATGCTCTTCAAAGCTTCCCAAGCCGCTCATTTCCTTCTGCTCAGCTTTGGAGATAAGTCACTCATCATATTGATTTCCCGACCTTGATAGGCATAACTGAAGCATTCGGAGATATTCGTTCCATTGAGCGTGAATGAGGCAAACGAAACCAATCCGTTCTTCATGAACATCGTTTTCTTGAGATTTAGTCGAAGACCAATCTTTCCACACGCTTTATCAAAGTCCGCAAGCATACGTTCCGCATGGCTAATTGTCTGGTGTTATAAGAACGATATCATCAGCAAGGCGAAGGTGATGTAACTGCCGACCATCGATTTCCACTCCCATATTATCCCGTTCCAATGTTCACATGACGTTCTGGAGGGTGGCGGTAAATATTTTTGGCGAGATTGTATCGCCTTGCCTAACTCCTCTTTTGACGTGTTAATATCGTTGTAAAATGGTGAAATATCGGTTGTCAAATTCTTGTACAGCTCACGATGAATCTTTATAAACTGAGCATGGACTCCTTGACTACCAAGGGCTTCCATGACTGCTTCTATCTTATTTGAATCAAAGGCCTTTTCTAAGTCGATGAAAGCGAGGCAGAGCGGTCTTTCGTACTCTCGCGATACTTCGATGAGCCTTGCTATCGTGTGAATGTGGTCCATCGTAATAAATCCTTTTCTAAACCCAGCTTGCACGCATGGCTGCCCTTCGTCCAGTGATATGTCAAACCTCTTTAGGATGATTCGGGTGAAAAATTTGTAGACGACAGATAACAAGCAGACTGCGCGATAGTTGCCGATATCGTGTAGGTCACCTTGTTGAAGAATAACACGGTCTTGTTGGTCTTCCACTGGATAGGAACCTTGCATTCGGACAGGTAACGTGTGAAGAGCCGAGCCAATGTGTTTAATAGGAATAGCGGAAGGTTCTTTAGATGTTCTGATCTTATCCTGTCCGGACCTGGCGCTGTTCGATTTTTCACCGACGAAATGGCATGTCGGATTTCGGAAGGGAGAACCGGTGGAACAGCATATCCATTCTCTTTTTTTTTATAAGACGGAAGATGGACGTGGCTATCGAAGAGATCTGAGTAGTAATCGCGGATGATTTTCTCCATTGCCTTTCTGGGCCCTGTAACTGTTTCGTCTGGACGTTGGAGTGCAATCATCTTGGTCTTGTAATTGGAGAAGCTTCGGCGGGCTTTGCGAATACTTTTCCCAGCCTCTGCAGCTTCGACCATTACTGCTGCTCTTCTCTCTTTAAGATCTTCTTTTATCGCCTGTCTGCATTGTTTTGCATGCTCGGACGTTAGATCGAGGTTGCCTGCAGCTCGTGCGAGTCCACGCTGGCGTATCAGCTCGGGAGTTTCTGGAGACAGACGTCTCTTGGTGACTTTCGAACTCTCAGCTTTCATAGCGCTAACGTGAAGATGTTCAATGAATTGATCGCATTCCTCGTCGATGTTGTCGACGACGACATCTTCCCAACAGCCGACTAATAAGTCGAATAAGTCCCAGCTTGTAGTGGTTCTGGGATTTCGGTTTTTGAATTTAGCGGCTTTTTCTACATTCCGCGAGAATTAGAATCTTACACGAAAAAGACGGTGGTGTGATTCCGCGTAGAATTTTGGAGCAACAGCGACATCGGTTAGGCAAAAATTTCTATTTACTATGGTGTGCTTTATTGCGGTATGGTACTCTCCATTGGGAGAGTCCCACGTCCAGCGTTGAGGGTGGGGTATCTGGAATTGCGAGTTACGATGGACGGTTTTGGGAGCCATGATAAACTCAGAGAGCCGCCCACCTTGTTCGTTCCATTCTAATCTGTGGGTCCCAATGTGGCGTTCCTCAAACGATCTTCTTGGTCCAATTTTGGCATTGAAATCTCCAATGATGACCTTGAAGAATGTAGCTAGATCGTAGCGCCTCTCCAAGTCCATGTAGAACGCTTCAAATTTTTCTTCGTCTTAGTTTGATGTTGGCGCGTAAACGACGAAGGTTGTCAAAGCCGGTGTTGATCCACATCTTTTTAATCGTAAACGTCCGATTCGGGTTGTAAGCTTTTCGAATGAATCGATGCTCATGGACAAACTCGTGTTGACAAGAATGCCGACACCGCCTACTCCTCTACTGTCGCATGTTCCGGGGAACAGTTCTTCTCCAGTGTCATGGACGGCGTTGAATGGGTGGCGTCGTCTCGTCTCTGCCAGTCGATGGCATCGTACCTCATCATTCTTGCTTGCATGAGCAAGTCTTCTATCGAGGACTCGGATGCAAGTGTACGTGCATTGTAGGTACAGATCGTCCTTAGAAGAAAGATGGACGTGGCTATCGAAGAGATCTGAGTAGTAATCGTGGTTGATTTTGTCCATTGTCTTTCTGGACGCTGTTATTGTTCCGTCTGGGCGTCGGAGTGCAATCATCTTGGTCTTGTAATTGGAGAAGCTTCGGCGGGCTTTGCGAATACTTTTCCCAGCCTCTGCAGCTTCGGCCATTACTGCTGCTCTTCTCTCTTTACGATCTTCTTTTATCGCCTG
>MQTX01000149.1:495643-509255 GCA_009735665.1 Angiostrongylus cantonensis | reverse complement strand
TTCCCAACAGCCGACTAATGAGTTGAATAAGTCCCAGTTTGTGGTGGTTCTGGGACTACGGTTTTTGAATTTAGCGGCTTTTTCTCCTTTCCGTGAAAAACAAAATCTTAGAATCTTACACGAAAAAGACGGTGGTGTGATTCCGCGTAGAATTTTGGAGCAACAGCGACATCGGTTAGGCAAAAATTTCTATTTACTATGGTGTGCTTTATTGCGGTATGGTACTCTCCATTGGGAGAGTCCCACGTCCAGCGTTGAGGGTGGGGTATCTGGAATTGCGAGTTACCATGGACGGTTTTGGGAGCCATGATAAACTCAGAGAGCCGCCCACCTTGTTCGTTCCATTCTAATCTGTGGGTCCCAATGTGGCGTTCCTCAAACGATCTTCTTGGTCCAATTTTGGCATTGAAATCTCCAATGATGACCTTGAAGAATGTAGCTAGATCGTAGCGCCTCTCCAAGTCCATGTAGAACGCTTCAAATTTTTCTTCGTCTTAGTTTGATGTTGGCGCGTAAACGACGAAGGTTGTCAAAGCCGGTGTTGATCCACATCTTTTTAATCGTAAACGTCCGATTCGGGTTGTAAGCTTTTCGAATGAATCGATGCTCATGGACAAACTCGTGTTGACAAAAATGCCGACACCGCCTACACCTCTACTGTCGCATGTTCCGGGGAACAGTTCTTCTCCAGTGTCATGGACGGCGTTGAATGGGTGGCGTCGTCTCGTCTCTGCCAGTCGATGGCATCGTACCTCATCATTCTTGCTTGCATGAGCAAGTCTTCTATCGAGGACTCGGATGCAAGTGTACGTGCATTGTAGGTACAGATCGTCCTTAGAAGAAATCATGACAGTACTTTGTATTACCAGTTGCCTTCAGATATCCAAACGCATTCCAATGACAAGACGGCTCAAATGGGTACATCAGTCTACACTCCACCTCTCAGTGAAGCAGACGACGATATGACTCTCATGGCGTTGATACCATGATTGAAATAAAAACATCTGCATGCGCTTGTCTAATGTTTCAGAACGTTATTTCAGTCGTACAGTGCAAAATTTTCAAAGATTTACAAATTCGGAAGACTCATGAATGAGTGTGCCTCATTCGAGGAGACGGACAGCTGAAGAAGACCTGACTCGACACGAAGGCGAAGCCGCCACATCGAGACGAAAGGAAAGCGTGGACCATCGACTCGGATCATCGGCTCTGATGAAAACGAAGACGTCGAAACGTTAGCCGATAATAAATATTATTGTCGACCTCGTGTAAGCTCATCTTTATTTACTGTTTATTTTTTCATGCCAGATTATTATGTGATATACAACAACAGGGATACTGAGATATGAGCAGAACATTGAACCCTCGTTTATTTTAAGAATCTCTTCTACAATTCCCATGTTAAAATTTGTATAGCACTTTGCGAGAAACATGAAATCGTTGCTGAAAAATTCTAAATCAGAAGTAGCTGTACCTGTTTTCAAATTTAGCCGATTGAAAGGAATATAGCAATCTTCCGATGAATTGAATATTTTCTTGGAACACGCGACCCACGCCACTCGTTCGGATCTAGCCACGCCTCTTAGCAGGGATATTTGCCTTCTGACGACACGTGGATATCGCCGTCGTTCCTCTTCATCAAACAATATTTTCTTGAAACACACGGGTGTGAACAGTTTCGTGAGATATTTGGCATCGTATTTGAAAAATTTCTGCGACGTTTCACTCATCCAGAATGCGACGATGATTGCATAGAGGCAGAATATGAGGTAGAATATGCGTTTCTTGGCCGCTCGTAAATAAGCTTTCTCAAAAGTCTCTGTGAGCACCATTGAGATTATGAAGGAAATAACAACACCGCAGTGAAGACCTTGAGAGCAAAGTGTGTATTAGTCTACATATTTTTTAAACAGTTTTATTATTTGGGATTGCTACAGACGCTCAAAACGATACAAACTAGCTATGGTAATCATGGTGCTTAGATGTCGGCAGAACGTCTGGCTTATATTCACTTACTGCTTCGCAGAATAATTTACGAGATTCATGACAGTGATCGAATTCTTTGGTAACAGTGAGAACCTCGCAACCTGAATCAATGCTAATACATTAGGCTTTAGCTACTAGCGATACATGTTGGGTGAATCTGGTTCTGAACAAGAACTACCACTACCAAGAAACGGAAAGGAGGAATTTACCACTACCTGCTCATCAATGGAGAATAATGAGGACGTTGGAAGAAAATGATTGTTATGGTCATTATTAAGAGTATTCGATGCACTTTTGTACTAATGAAGTATTTTATTGACTCTGGAAGGAAAAAGTCAAAAATAGTTACGTTGCCCAAAAACGCTAATAAAAAAGAAACGAGACAGTAAGACATACCTAAGTTGGCGATTTTCTGATTCAATTGCTGAACAAAAACGCCTGAATACAACAGTTTTTCTTCTGAACAAAGCGATACTTTGTTTTATTTCGCTTGATAGGGTTGTGAAATCACTTTTAGAACAGCAGACTCAAAAATAAACAGTTATGTGCTTACGTACCCACAGCACTTTTTTGCCACTAAGAACCACTGTCAATAAGCATTGGTGACCCACGCCAGCAGCAAACGATTTGGGACTGAACAAGTTTAACAAGTTGAAAGTTCTTGTTACGAGAAGCCCTGCCGTAAATTTTCTTACGCCCCTCTCCAATCCAAAGATAGGAGCTGCACAAAAACGTGAATACAGAGTTGAAAAACTAGTTAAGAGCATTGCACTCAAACTGAAGATTGAGGTTACTTTTGAGGGCTTTATGAGGTTACTTTCTGCTGCTGTTTTTTCCATGGAGATTCCTCTTGCAATAAGAAATACGGTCTCTCCGAATTTGGACACCCGTCAAGCGATAAGGGTTACGTGAAGCTCGGATGTCTTCGTTTCAACGGACAATGAAGTACATTTGAGATCAGCCGTCATTCCATCTTTCAGCACGAGATCGGACCATTGCCCTCTTTAAGTGATGGGTCGTTTCAGACACAGGGTGGAAAGTGCATTCCTTCTGCGAAAAAAAGGACAGAATAAGTAAGCAGCATAAAGCGAATTTATTACCTTTAATGTCCTGTATGACTATGTTTTATTTATTTATTTGATCCTTCTTGACGTTTACTGTGCGGATACCAGCACTTCTCACATTCGATTCGTTTCCTCGCATCCATTGTACCCGAAGAATTTACTTTTACCTGTGGCTCCGGCTACTGCTTGAGGATTTTCATTTCATTTCGAATGCCTTGAAATGCTGATGGAGCCGATTCTTCCTGGCCTCCTGAGGTAGCCTGACTGGAGCGTTCCTAATTGATTTGCAGAGAGTGGTCTTTTCTTAGAGAAGTCTGACCGTGCTCATGATGACGGACACCACTAGCACTGTGTTATCCGCCCCCTATCTGATTATAACTGACACGAAAATGAGGATTTGATAGAAGACTTCAAGACTCTACTGAAAAATTGTCCGACCCGCTCAGCAAATTTCTTCTAATCAAAGGGCAAATGGGAAATCCATCAAAAACTGCTGAGAGAGTTTTTGAGCAGTAAGCGATACTTACAAGAAAATCACGTTGCTACACAAAACAACACAGCTCGACAGACGAGCATTCCAGAGACACCCATCACAAAAGGAAGGTGAATACGAAATACCACCTGTTCCACCCGCCACCTTTAGCTCCCTTGATCGTCCAATGATTCGGGCGGGCGTCAGTAAATCTGCCATTTTTCCTTGTCGCTTGCAAGAGTAGCCCAATGGTTTGTGCTCGCTCTAGAGACTCGTTGAGCACCATAACTTCCTTCTTGGTTCTTCGTGGAGAACTCTGACCATTGAGTCGATGGTCTTCCTGCAATGTATTTGAAATTCCGGAGAATAACAGTCACTAACAGCTCTTGCCCGTCGGCTGCTGTAGAATATTGCTTGCACTGTCGACATTTTGGGCAAAGAATGGCACCTTGGTTTTTGATAGCTGACGCACGTGGGAGGTTTGTATCCCTTCCTTTACTCGTGTGAACTAAATACTCTTGCCATCGTGCTTTCGACTGCGTACAACGATGCTGAGATATTCTTAAAATTTGGACCTCGTGCCATGCCAGGTGGAGCCACGATTTCTCTTTCTAGGAGATCACGCATGACACAGAGTGTCGCAGTTAGTAGCGGAATATAGGCCTTCGAGTCAGTTCTAGACACCGAATAACCACTAGCTTTAAGCAGAATACTCGACTTCGTGAGAAGACGCCACGCGGAACTTTTCGTAGTTGACACAGGGCAACCTTTCGACACTCAAACTTGGGATTAAATCTTTATATACACAAAGGTAACAAGAATACAACAGGAATAACAACGGAAGAATACTGGCGTAAGAATCAGGCAATGAAGTCCGACGTAAGACCCCGAAAGCAAACTGACAAGCCCCAACCCCAAAAGAGGGCGGTGCTAGCCGTGTGTGGATACGTAAAAGCGAGTCGTTGGTGGTAGGGTCAAGGCCCGGGTCGCGGGGTCCATTCCTCAAGCAATGAGACGTACCCAACAGCATGCCCGGTGGTGTGATCGATGGTCACGAGATGCTGTGTCTAGTGTGGTATTGTGACAAAGGCCGTCTCCATCGACCCATTAAATGTGTCTGTTAGGTAGATATAGAATTCACCGCTTGATAGAGAAATTCTCTATACGAAGTTCTTTAGGACGGGATCAAAATATTTACGTACTACAACATTTGCCACGCAACTTGAGAAACAGTAGATATGATATTCGATACAGAACATGCAGTAATAAGAAATAGTAACTATTCCGGTGATAGTTGCTATACTTCCCTCCCCCATATAAGATTATTGCACTGAATTTAAACAAGTGAACAACCAAATTCTACTTAATGGAATGACATTTCTAATAAATGAGGTTTTTGTGAAATGGTGACTGCATGTGAAGTGAAGAAAGAGGGGGAGAGAGATTAGGGGTGGAGAATGACTTAGGCGTACGTCATTCTCTAGCAGAGTTCTACACATCTTACGTAATGGACGAATGGGAGATGCGAGCTTCACCCTAGTTAGGTTTTTCTCCTTTCTTCTGTTTGTTGGACTCGGATCTTTGCGATTATTCGAATATTGTTACGACAGAATGAATAGGTGATGATCTCTAGGAATAAAGTGAAGTGCGTGTAGAAGAATACAGTAGCGTAATTGATGAATATTATTCGTGTGAGTCGATGGTACATGTTAGGTAATAATTGGTAGGTAGGGTTGCAGAGGGAGGGTTAGGGTGGTCGTCATAGATCTATTGATAGGTAAAATATCTTGGCAGCCTGATCTATTCATTCAGGTAAAATCGGTATCCCGGAGGGCAGGACAAAACGGAACCCACATGCGAGTACAACCACTTCAGTAAATGAAGGCTTCCAGGAAACGAAATGAGTGCAGGAAACGTCTGGGTGTCTAAGCGCCTCAATGCACGAAATACAGTTCTTTTGCACGTGTGTTCATATGTCGTCGTCCATTTCATTCTTCAGAGCAGCCAATTATATTCTCAATATTGTTTAGATAATCCCAGCCATCTCGTTTCTATCGACACCTCTTTGATTTTGAGTAGTATTTTCATAATTTGTAAATAACTGTCAGCAAAACACGATAAGAGCAATAATCAATCATACCCAAAATGAATTGCCACAGTCTAGCATGAACCATATTGAATGCATATCCTTCTGGAAGAAAGCAGTGAAATGAGAGAGAAATCAAACCTAAAAGACTTTTCTGCGATGCACAGCTCACAATAAATGAATAAATAAGAGCAATTATCACGCGTGATAGTGAGGCATTCCTCCCTGCGGTTCGTTTTCGGATTCTTGGAATTAATCCAGAATGCTTCAAGAATTCTACGCGCTTATGTTTTCGACTCCTGTGCAAGGATCCTCATTTCTACTTCAAAATCTTCCTCGTTATGTCTCTGTGTCCTATGCGTGCCCATTCGGGTTGCTTGGTCTAACTATAAGTTTATCGACTAAGTGCTCTTTTGAACCGACGCAGATGGTCTACCCATTTAGCCAATGCATCCGTCTTTGCACGTTTTACAAGAGATCACTCTACCGTTGGGCAAAGTATACAATTTTCCGTTGTACATAGACGGTCATACAAGCTGTTACTATCGCTAGGGCTATCGTTTGGAGGCTTGGCCTTTCCTCTACACCTATCCCGAAGAGCTACAGTTTCGTAGCCATTGGAAACGGCTATTTCCCGCGCCAGCTTCCGGGATTCCTCATTCTGTTCTCTTCCTTTACACACGCTGGTGGCTGTTTGAAACATGTTTCTAACAAGCACCTTTTTCTTGTGAGAGGGGTGAGAGGAGAGGTAAAGAATCAAGATGTTTTTACTACTTGGCTTTCGGTACCAGTTCTTCGTAATGTAGCCATTATCTGACAGGTTAATTTAAAAGTTCAGGAATGGAAGCCATTTTTTTTCGGTTTCTCTCTGGTGAACTTGATATGCTCTGACTGTTCGTTCAGCAACTCGAAGCATTCGTCCATTTCCTTTTGTGTCGAGCAAAGGACAAAATAGTCATCTATATATTTATAGTAGAGCATCGGCCCGAGATCGATCACTGGTGCTTCCACCTTAGACACAAACGCAATGGCAGAATGCGACGCAATCTTCGATAATAAAAGCAAGCCACTTCTTCAAATCCGAGGTGTTTTTCTCCTTCGAACGTCATGGACATCAGGAATCCTGACAGCACAAAAAATCTGTAAAAGTTTTATAGGAGGACTGAGAAGAAAAGCACACAATTCATATTACTCTTTTAACGCATGGATGGATATTTTTAATCATTATAAGCGGTTGTCACTCTATTCTTTATTGACAAAAGTGCTAAGGTTTCGGCAGATTTGGACTTTTTCAGAGTCTGTAAAGGTCACGTTCACTGCATGCCATCTACCCAGCCAAATACCTCCATAACCAAAACAGAAGAAACAAGCAGCAATCAAGATTTCAAATAGAAAACAAAACGAGTTTTTCGCACACTCGCCGTTTTCTGTAAGACATCTACTGAGCATTTCACATGTGGACTAACCGGACATAGTTCTTATGGATAGGTAACCAGATACTTGGATGGCCCGGTCTTCACTTGCTGTGAGGACCTCGGCATAGTACTTTCCGGACCATCTGAAGATTGAGCAACTTACGCATTCTTTTTAAAGTGAACTGAAAGTTAGAACTTTATAAGAACTTAAAGTTAGACCAAGTACACCACTGGGCACGCATACGACACAGAGGCATAACGGGAAAGATTTTGATGTAGAAATGAGGATCCTCGCACAGGAGTCGAAAACATAAGAGCGTAAAATTCTTGAACCATTCTGAATTAATTCCAAGAATCCGAAAACGAACGAAACGAGTTTTTCGCACACTCGCCGTTTTCTGTAAGACATCTACTGAGCATTTCACATGTGGACTAACCGGACATAGTTCTTATGGATAGGTAACCAGATACTTGGATGGCCCGGTCTTCACTTGCTGTGAGGACCTCGGCATAATTTCGATTCTCCATAGATTTTCTGGTTTATTCAATGTAGTTGCCTGAAATTCCGAGCTCATCTATATATTTATAGTAGAGCATCGGCCCGAGATCGATCACTGGTGCTTCCACCTTAGACACAAACGCAATGGCAACACTCGGTGCCAGTCGTTGTACCATTGCCACCCCTCTTATTTAGGCATAGTACTTTCCGGACCATCTGAAAAAGAGAGATTTGCCACCATGCGACTAGTTTGATGTCAAGACGGTGGTGGATTCGGCTACTGGTTCACTTTCAGTTGAGCTTCCTGATGGAAAACGCCGAACTCCTTCTCAGCTTGAGAGACCTTGCTAGAGGTATGAATCCCGCCTGCTGTACATCGCAGGCCAACACTCATGAAACCCCCCAAGCTACGATGAGGTGGTAAACCGTCAAGAAGGGTAACTGGATAAAAGCTCATAAAAGGATAAACCCAGCGTTGATAAATCTCTGAAGGATGTGTTATGCATACGCCATCATCTTGCATCGTTTAGAAATGATTAAATGCATATCTAGCCTTTACAATGACTCGAGGTGGCCTGCCGATGTATCGAACCAATGCTGTTATCCTCCCCAACAAGTCTGGTACCAATTTGCCGACCACGGAGAGATGGAAAGCTTAGTTTAAATTTTGATGTGTGAGAGGCACATTAGCCATCCATGTGAACTCTGCTCGTTTGGTCTGCACGTGAAATACTCAGTGGAAGATTCATAGAAAGTGGTGAATGTGCGAAGACGTTCTTTTGTTTTCAATGCGGTTTAAACCTTGGTTTAGGATTTTCCTGTTTGGTTATAAAGATGTTTGGCTGGATGGATTGCAGTGAACTTGGCCTTTCCAGGCTATGAAAAAGGTGAAGTCCGCTGAAACGTCAGCACCACTGGATACTTGGACGGCCAGTTTTCACTGGTTGTGCGGACCTCAACATAATTTCCTTTCTGCGGAGACTTGCTGGTTTGGCCATTGTAGTTCCCTGGAGTCCTAGGTATAGCCTGGCCAAAGTTTGCCTCAGGCCATCACCACCCGTTTGCTCAACAAGAATACAAATAATTACTCGATCAATGCGTAAAAGGTGAAATCGTAATAAACATCGCAATGAAATGAAAACGTAATAAAAGTTAGAATAAGCAACTAAAATGTTTCCAGTTACAGAAAAAATAAAAAAAATGATATTAAAAAAAAGAAAACAATGATTTTAAAAAAAAGGATCTTAGTAAATCCTTACCAACTGTTATCAAGAAGAGGTTGGCTATTAAGAAAGGAGTGATTCTCCATAGATTTACTGGTTTATTCAATATAGTTCTCTGAAATTCCGAGGTCAGCCTAGCCAAATTCTACCCCAGATCGTCACCACCACTGACATTGGCAGCCCATGTGGATCAAAGAGAGATTTGCCACCATGCGACTAGTTTGATGTCAAGACGGTGGTGGATTCGGCTACTGGTTCACTTTCAGTTGAGCTTCCTGATGGAAAACGCCGAACTCCTTCTCAGCTTGAGAGACCTTGCTAGAGGTATGAATCCCCCCACTGCTCTACATCGCAGGCCAACACTCATTAAACCCCCATGCTACGATGAGGTGGTGAACCGTCAAGAAGGGTAACTGGATAAAAGCTCATAAAAGGATAAATCCAGCGTTGATAAATCCCTCCCTGAGAGATGTGTTATGCATACGCCTTCATCTTGCATCGTTTAAAAATGATTAAATGCATATCTGGCCTTTACAATGACTCGAGATGGCCTGCCGATGTATCGAGCCAGTGCTGTTATCCTCCCCAACAAGTCTGGTACCAATTTGCCGACCATGGAAAGATGGAAAGCTTAGTTTAAATTTTGATGTGTGAGAGGCACATTAGCCATCCATGTGAACTCTGCTCGTTTGGTCTGCACATGAAATACTCAGTGGAAGATTCATAGAAAGTGGTGAATGTGCGAAGACGTTCTTTTGTTTTCAATGCGGTTGAAACCTTGGTTTAGGATTTTCCTGTTTGGTTATGAAGATGTTTGGCTGAATGGATTGCAGTGAACTTGACCTTTCCAGGCAATGAAAAAGGCGAAGTCCGCTGAAGCGTCAGCACTACTTGGATACTTGGACGGCCCGTTTTCACTGGTTGTGCGGACCTCAGCATAATTTCCTTTCTGCGGAGACTTGCTGGTTTGGCCATTGTAGTTCCCTGGAGTCCTAGGTATAGCCTGGCCAAAGTTTGCCTCAGGCCATCACCACCACAGGCAGCCGCAGCCCTTGTGAATCAGGAGATTTGCCACCATGCGACTAATTTGATACCAGGAGGGTGGTGTATCCTGGCATTGGTTTACTCTCAGCTAGGCCACCTGACGGAAGAGTCGGAATCCTTCTCAGCTTGGGAGACAATACCGAGGAGATGAATCTCCCGCTGTATAACGCAGCCTGACACCGTGGAACACCTTCTAGCCACGAGGAGGCGGTAAACCGTTAGGAGGAAAACGTCAGCATTCGCATCAATAAATAATAAAGTAACTACTCATGTTTGCTTACAAGAATACAGTAAACTATTTGATCAATGGCGTGATTAATAGAAAGTCAGTCATGGAAATTAATAGCGGTTATATCAAAAATCAGAAAGTCTATGAAAACGCCATGTTTTCTATCCGTTGTTGCTAAAGAGGCTGGAGATCACCACGAAATGTACTCCATGATAAACAACCTCACCGACCAACACCCCTTGAGTTATATTCTCTTTCCTGCAGAACTTATTAGACCTTTTTTTAACGACTAACTCACTGTATCAAAGTTATTCGTAGCCTAAAGCACGGGCTTCCTTGTGTTTTGTTTTTCTTTTCTGCTTCTGTGTTTCAGACTACCGCTTCCACTGTGCCAACGAAAGATTCAAAAGCTAACACAAAGTTTTTACTTAGTAATATTCCCAACATCCTGGATAGTTCAGCAGTCAATAAGGGTGGTGACGAACAATCTTTTCTGTCACCACATAATGCATATCAAGGATTTCTTTGAAATCAGTTGAAAGATAACTCTGACGGGAATAAGCACATCTCACGTTAAGGCCTGGCAAAGTATTTGTTCATAAGCTAATAAATATATATAAATAAATAAACCGCTTCATATGAAAAGTCTTCGTGTTTCACGAAAGCCTGAGCCCGATGGGCGTCCTGGACTTTTCGGTAAACGCAGTTTAAATGGCACCGAGTAATCTGAGGCGCCAGCTAGTTCGTAACCGCCTATGCGACCGTCTATGTGCAACGCAAAACTGCATAATTTGCCATAACGGTAGAGATGGTTGCATGAGCTCGGGCACAATTTATCTGATCTCTTGTAAAGTGTGCGGAGACGAATACATTGGCGAAACAGGCAGACCCCTCTGTGTAAACATAAAAGAGCAACTAGTCGGCAAACGTAAACAAAATGCCCCACTAGGCACGCATAGGACCCAGAGACATGAGCGGGAGGACTTTGAAGCACGTGTCACGATTCTCGCACAGGAGTCGAACACACAAGTGCGCAAAACACTCGAGGCGTTCTGGATTAATACTTCGAAACCGACTTTCCTTGAACCTCGGTGTGCATAATCAATATGTATTTTTTCTTTGATGAGCTTACACGAGGTTGGTAAAAATATTTATTACCGGCTAACGTTTCGACGTCTTCGTCTTCATCAGAGCCGATGATCCGAGTCGATGGTCCACGCTTGTTATTCGTCTCGATGTGGCGGCTTCGCCTTCGTGTCGAGTCAGGTCCTCCTCAGCGGTCCGTCTCCTCGAATGAGGCACACTCATTCAGTGATCCCCTTTTATACACTCATCAAAGAAAGCTCATCAAAGGAAGAATACATATTGGTTCTGGATTAATTCCAGAAATTCGAAAATGAACCGCAGGGAGGAATGCCTCATTATCACGCGTGATATTAGGCAGTACATAAGCCTATTATTCTGATGCGAAGGGCACATTACGCTTCCATGTGAATTCTGTGCGACTGGTCTCGACGCGACATACCCAGTGGAATCCTCATAGAAAGCGGTGAGTGTGCAAGGCTGTGTTCATTGTGATTGAACTCTTGGTTTAGCGTTTTCTTTGTTTGGTTATGGAGGCGTTTGGCCCAGTAGATTGCTGTCAACCTGGCCTTTCCAGGCTCGGAGGAAGGCGAAGTCCACCGAAACGTCAGCTTTCGTAAATAAAGTATAAAAATAACACCTCGCGTTTGCTCAACAAGAATACGAAGAATTAGTCGATCAATGCCGAGGCTAAGAGTCGATCTTGAAGTTCATGCAAGTTGCATGCGATCCTACGCACAGTTATGCGACTTGGCTCGGCAAATAGCCATCTCCAATGGCTACGAAGTAGTTATCGCGTTAGATAAGTTCAGAGGGAGAGCGACGCGCCGAAACGAAACACTTGGCCAAAAGTAAGTCCCGTTTATGTTGCCCTTTATTAGCGATGAAGTAAGCATAGCTATAAAACGATGCCTAAAAAGGGCAGGTCTAGAGGAATCGGTAGGGACAATTAAAATACCACCGAATACTCTTCGTCGTCAATTACTTCGTAACCGCTTGTATGACCGTCTATGTGAAACAACAAATTGCGTAATTTGCCCTTCCGGCAGAGACGGTGATTGCATGAGTTCAGGTACGATATGCCTAATCTCTTGTGGTATTTGAGGAGACGAATATATTGGCGAAATGGGGAGACCCTTGTGTATCCGTATAAGAGAACACCTACATGGCAAACGAAAAGTAAGAGAAAGTACCCCACTAGGCACGTATGGGATACAAGAGCACAGCGGGAACGATTTTGAAGTTAGAGTCAATATCCTCGCACAGGAGACTAAGACACCAACGCGCAAACTCCTTGAGGTTTTTTGAATAAATGCCAAAAATCCCGCAATGAATAGCAGGGGGGAATGCCCAGAGGTCCCACGCGACCTGGCCCCGTATGTTTGGATCAATTTCTGATGTGGGGTGGCGCAGTCATCAACCATATGCGACTATAATCAGCTGTTCTAACCTTCCTCATTGGAAGTCATGCAAAAAAGCGGTGAGTTTTCCGAGAAGCTGTTGATCATGTTATTGCCATAGAGTTTTTCGTCTTTTGGTAAGCGTTGTTGAAGTAACTTCCACGACCGACTTTCTATTAGCCTCGGCATTGATCGACTAATTCTTCGTATTCTTGTTGAGCAAACGCGAGGTGTTATTTTTATACTTTATTTACGAAAGCTGACGTTTCGGTGGACTTCGCCTTCCTCCGAGCCTGGAAAGGCCAGGTTGACAGCAATCTACTGGGCCAAACGCCTCCATAACCAAACAAAGAAAACGCTAAACCAAGAGTTCAATCACAATGAACACAGCCTTGCACACTCACCGCTTTCTATGAGGATTCCACTGGGTATGTCGCGTCGAGACCAGTCGCACAGAATTCACATGGAAGCGTAATGTGCCCTTCGCATCAGAATAATAGGCTTATGTACTGCCTAATATCACGCGTGATAATGAGGCATTCCTCCCTGCGGTTCATTTTCGAATTTCTGGAATTAATCCAGAACCAATATGTATTCTTCCTTTGATGAGCTTTCTTTGATGAGTGTATAAAAGGGGATCACTGAATGAGTGTGCCTCATTCGAGGAGACGGACCGCTGAGGAGGACCTGACTCGACACGAAGGCGAAGCCGCCACATCGAGACGAATAACAAGCGTGGACCATCGACTCGGATCATCGGCTCTGATGAAGACGAAGACGTCGAAACGTTAGCCGGTAATAAATATTTTTACCAACCTCGTGTAAGCTCATCAAAGAAAAAATACATATTGATTATGCACACCGAGGTTCAAGGAAAGTCGGTTTCGAAGTATTAATCCAGAACGCCTCGAGTGTTTTGCGCACTTGTGTGTTCGACTCCTGTGCGAGAATCGTGACACGTGCTTCAAAGTCCTCCCGCTCATGTCTCTGGGTCCTATGCGTGCCTAGTGGGGCATTTTGTTTACGTTTGCCGACTAGTTGCTCTTTTATGTTTACACAGAGGGGTCTGCCTGTTTCGCCAATGTATTCGTCTCCGCACACTTTACAAGAG
>MQTX01000149.1:471004-486904 GCA_009735665.1 Angiostrongylus cantonensis | reverse complement strand
TTATTATCGTTTAATTCAAGGGCTCGTGTGGCGCAGTGGTTGGAGGCGCTACTGCGACACGCACGTGGAATCGATCCCTGCGCCCATGGCCCACCAAGCCTTCCATCCCTCCTGGGTCGGCAAATTGGTGCCAGACTTGTTTGGGAGGATAGCAGCACTGGCTCGATACATCGGCAGGTCACCGCGAGTCATTGTAAACGCCAGATATGCATTCAATCACCTCCAACGATACTTAATGAAGTCGAATGCGTGGTGCATCCCTCAGAGATTGATCAACGCCAAGAGCTTTATCCTTTATCCTTTTATCGTTTAATTCGTGCAGCATCCACTTGTCAATTTTTTGTTTTTTCTGCGCGATTCAATTGGATGTAAATAGTTTCTGTGCTCACGCCAAGCTGTTTTGCTAGCTTTCGAATACTTGTTTGCGTGTTTGCTTCCACTACTGCCTTTAATTCGTCGTCGTCAGGTTCATTGAGACGTCCACGTCGTTCTCTATCGTCGAGATCGAAATCACCAGATCGCAATTTCCGAAATCATGTTCGCACTGTTGACTCACCAAATTACTTTCACCCCAAACTTCGTTAATGTTTCCAGCCGTCTCTGCTTCTCTACAACCGAGTTTGAACTCTTGAAAGCAAAGTTGATGAAATTTCGTTCTTACCATTTAAAATTGCAAAGCCCAAAATTAGTAAAAAAAAAATTCAAGCTTTGCCAAAGCATGAAAACACATAAAAACATAAAATAGACTTTTTAATTATATGTAATATTGCAAATTATAAAAGTATTATATTGGTAAAAAATACATTAAGACGATAAATATCATAAAACGCTCATGTATTTTTTAAGGCACAAATACATAAAAAATTATGTTTTTTAGGACTGTGAAACAACACATTTACTTTTGCTTTCAGTCTCCGGCAATTCCAGCGGGAGCGGCACAATGGGTTGAGGTGCCCTGCAACAACAACGCTGTCGTTGGCTCGATCTCTGCGAATTCTGCTAGCCAAACGTCACCATCATCCCAGAGTAGGCGATGCGAAATTATAAAAATATGCTCTATCCACTCTAATCTACTTGCGGTAATATTTTTAGACAAATGTTCCTTAGTGTTGTTGTTGCGGACCAGCTCATTGAAATGACCCCGCTCATATCGGATTACATTCATTCACATCTCCCTTCACTGCTCTGTCATGGCTGTCGCGTAAATCGCCATTTGATCTGCGGCTGTGCACTCATGGGCCCATATGGTGTAAGGTCATGGTTCCCCGATTGAGCCCATGTGTTTACGCAACCCAGCTGCCACTCCACTTTCTGATTACGGTATCGCACTAGTGAAATTAGGATTTTGCAAACAGACGACGTCTAAGCACAGTATGCGGCATCGAGATGATTACACACAAATTTCTGTGTTTTCCTCTGTTATTTTTGCTCTCCGTTATGTCAATAAAAGTTTTTTTTGCTAATTCATCTTTGTTTCTTTTTTTTTGTAAGTATTCGGCTGTGAATTTTTTTTACCTCTCGGCTCAAACTTTTTTCTCATTCGTTCAACAGCACCACTTTTGTAATCCATTCCCAACTTTTTCAGTGAGTTTTCACAAACATCAAAAAAAAACTATACCATTCTTTAAATACTCCGTGCTCTCTTCTAATCAACGATTTCTTTCGATGAAAAGCTGAGAATCATAGGCGTCACTTTTCCGGCAGCTGAAAGAACAAAGAAAACGTCACCTAACGAACACCAAACCAATGAAGCAAAAAACGTTGTCTACCTGCAAAGCCCAAAAAAGATTGTTTGAAAAAGCCAGCTGTCTATACCAACTAGGCGGAAGCAGCTGCAAAGCCTGCATAATTAGCTGTTTATTATTCCCTTTGTAGAGCTAAGCTTGGGCTTTAATTAGTAGTTATTCAATGCAATGCCTTTGCGTATCATTCGTGACACAGATCTTCATTGCCACCTGGGATAGTCAACACACAGCATTCTAAGTCCTTCGTTCCCAAAATGACCACTGAGTTACTGATTTTTGAAGGAATTTCTTCTGATGGATGAAATTAATTGCTTTCGACGGTCACTTAAATCTAGTATTTCGGCCAGGATTCCAAAGAAGAAACCTACTTTTGAGGCATGCTGCCAACGTGCATGCTAGCTCGTCTGACTTCCGTCTGCTGAGTTCGTTTGACGTCTTTTGTCATCAAATTGCAGATCACTCGGGCAGGACAGAAGTTGATCCTTTTAGAATGTGCGGATCGCTTAGCAGCTCGCACATCGCAGCTTTGCCATTCTCTAACAAACTGAAATTGAGCCACTTCATATTGTCACAATGTCCTAATGACTTTCAGCGAGTCCAATTTCATCTATATAATGAGAACACGAGCGAAGCATTGTGCATAAGTCGGAAGTTCTAATTAGTACCAGCCACCTCGCGCCTTCCAACGAAGCCCTTATACACTTCTATGATACTTTTTAAAATGAAGAGAAACTTTCAATAGGGTTTTTCGGCAACTTTTCTCGGAATTAGCGGAATTATTTTATGTCACCTTCCTTTCAATCACAATGTTTCTACTTATTCTGATTATCAACGTTTTACCATAAGAACGAGCAAATTCAGGTCCTAAAATATTTCCAGCCTAGATAATAGGCTCCAAATGTTATAACATTTGAGATGTTTTAAATGTAAGCGAAAGGCATAGAAATGAAATCTTATGCAGGAATAATAGGTCCGCTCCGTACTGTAAATTGAGCACATCGTGGAGATACTACCGTACCAAATTGAGCACATCGTGGAGATACTACCGTACCATCTGCAGCACATTTCGATTATCGATGAATTCATGATGGCATCATGGCATCAGTGTTGACACCGGAACCATCGACTTCTAGAACAACAGTCGCCTATTATGAATCGCTTTGTTTCTTTCTATTTTCGCTTCTAGGATACTCACAGAGAGCTGTTTAGTAATTTGTTTTTTCACTGAACATACGTAACGTTACTGTTTTCTTTCGTTTCGTTCTCTAGCAAGATCATGGTCAATTCTTTCACAAGAGTCCTCAATAACACTAATATTGTGAAAGTATTGTGAAATATTGTAGAAGTGAAAGTGTAATGGAAAAAAAGTTTTAAATTTAGAATTTGTACGGACTACTTCAGCTCCTCTTACATTTTTTCTAGTTTTCGCTTTATAACGAATGCGATACTGATACTTCCATCTAAAACCGATTGTAACCATGGTTGAATCCAAGGCATTTATTTTGTACTAGGAGGCTAGCAGCGCACTAGTCGCGATTCAACGTTCAAAAAACCTCGGTTCTTAGCCTTTTTATTTACTGTTTATTTTTTTTACTACCAGGGTCTATTGCGAAATATAACTTCTATAATGTTGAGATAGTTGCAAAACCCCGGACCGCAAGTTTGTGCGGTGGGGAACAAACGCGCTATTACCCTTTCCGGGGCTAGCGCGTTCACCATCATACAATGCCGGCCCATCGTTTCGCTTGTCTCTCAGCTAGTTTTATCGATCAGTGTCATCGGCAATCACCCGTTAACTGGATTGATCTGGAAGCCTAAAAAAGTGAACACAGTTCAGCTGAGGCTGTAGCTGAAATCACAATAAACAAAATCAAAATAAATAAACAGTTAGTTTGTTTGGTCTGAACCAGTAGGTTTACGTAAAAGAAATTGTGATTTTAATTAAATTTTGCAAGATTTGTCATTGGTCCTTGAAACAATTCTTCGGGAAACATCTTAAGCATAGTAAGACTCTTCCATCAACAGTGCGACCATTACACATTAAAGTCAGGATAGTTCTAATTTGATTCTTCCGATGAAGACTAGTGACCACTGAAAAGAAATCGCCAGAAGCTAAACTCCAGTAGCCTGGTAAATATTGCCTGCATTTACGTTACAAGCGGAATGTCCTATTAGCCACCTGGTGATTTTCAAATCGATTCCAACTCTGCGTAGAATTCCTTCCGTTATTTTTAAGACTAACTTTCTTAAACTAGGAAAGAGAGGTGGAGTAGATGCATGATATAAAAGGACATGGGTTATTTAAAATTTGGGCAAAACCTTTTGTTTCAAACGGTTGCACTAGTGACCACTGAAAAGAAATCGCCAGAAGCTAAACTCCAGTAGCCTGGTAAATATTGCCTGCATTTACGTTACAAGCGGAATGTCCTATTAGCAACCTGGTGATTTTCAAATCGATTCCAACTCTGCGTAGAATTCCTTTCGTTATTTTTAAGATTAACTTTCTTAAACTAGGAAAGAGAAGTGGAGTAGATCCATGATATAAAAGAACATGGGTTATTTGAAATTTGGGCAAAACCTTTTGTTTCAAACGGTTGGAAAACAGATTTTCTTAGAAACCGAGTCCGTTCGCCAACACAATTTTGCCAGTCGATCGATAATCGATTACCTTCGGTGCTATTCTATTTTAACAGAAACTACTTCTATCTGTTCCGTTATCAGAAATTTCAGAATTGACATAGTCATCAGAAACAAAATCTCTTTACATGAAGCCTTCTTTCTTTAGGCTAAATTGGAGACTGATCTTTCAACAAGCGACTAACACATGATTAATTTTTATTTCACCAAGTTAAGTGCTAGTTATAAAAAGGAAACCATCGCTAAAACGAAGATGTGTGGTCGTCAACCATCTTCTCTAACTCGTAGTACATACTAGTTCAGTCCGATCCTCTCAAGTAAAACGATAAATAAATTTGCCAGGAAGATAGTATAGCCATGTTGTATTCTTCATCTCGAATTCTACATTGCTGTTAACAAGAAGGTTCCGGTTTTCGACGTCACCTTACAGGTCATAGATTATGGAGGGTGATAAAGATTTTGCGGAAACGCATTGCTCATTCTGATCCCTCTATTTTAACCAAACCGAAAAGTATTTCTTTGAATCAATTTAAACAAGATGAAGCGGTACCATACACTCTCGTGTTACCGCAGTAAGGTTGTGGGTTACCGAGCTTCCCCTTTCAACATCGTTTTTTGCCTTGTTTCTCCAACTTTTCTTTTATATTCAATTTTACTACTCGAATTATTGCTAGCTGCTTCCGTGAGGGTGATAAAGATTTTGCGGAAACGCATTGCTCATTCTGATCCCTCTATTTTAACCAAACCGAAAAGTATTTCTTTGAATCAATTTAAACAAGATAAAGCGGTACCATACACTCTCGTGTTACCGCAGTAAGGTTGTGGATTACCGAGCTTCCCCTTTCAGCATCGTTTTTTGCCTTGTTCCTCCAACTTTTCTTTTATATTCAGTTTTACTACTCGAATTATTGCTAGCTGATTCCGCATGAGTGCTACACCGAGCTGAGTTTAGTGTCATCTAGAGATCATTTATCTTTGTGTCCATTCTCACAATATAATTCAGATGTGTTAAGACGCTGATTCCGCATGAGTGCTACACCGAGCTGAGTTTAGTGTCATCTAGAGATCATTTATCTTTGTGTCTATTCTCACAATATAATTCAGATGTGTTAAGACTGTAGTAAAAGTGTAATGTTGGGAACAGCACTACCATGGCTAGCAGTGTTTGCATCCGTTGCAGTAATCTTCATTCAACGGACGACTATCACAAATCTACAGGTTAGTGGCATTAGTAAAGCTGTGAAAAAAACTTTGTCCAATAAGGATAGCTGTTGCTAATAAAGTATTATAAAGCGGATCTCTCGAAATCACCACATACCGAATAGCTCTAGTGCATTTTTGACCTATAACAACGGACAACTCGTCCAACAGTCATCACCGTATATCCTCACACACAATTATATGAAATTGCCTATGGATATTCCATACAATTAAGGTGAAACTGACAAATTTCAAATGGTTTTGTAATTCTAGCGTAAACTCGCCTCAACATGCCGTACGAAACGATCGTTAGATTTCCAGAATTCCGTTTATGTGCCCATATATGCACAGATTTCGGTGAAAGCTTTTACTTGATGCTGTGAGGATTCTGAGACGGGCTTAATATCACCATATACAATATTGTTTTTTAGAAAAAAGCGATGCATCGGATGTGCATGGAAAAGCATTACAAAAATACCGAGACCGCAAATTTTAAAAATACGGAGACCATGACGACTACTACGACGGCGATGATGACAACAGTGATGAGGAAACACGAAAAGGAGCTGTCTCGTTCACAACGTAAAAGTGACTTTTCTGGTTTTTTTGGGGCAAAACAATACATCTTTCTAGAATATGCTTTCTTCGAGTTTTTTCACTAGTGCTACAAGTTAGTCTTATCCAGTCGCACCACTTTTACCTTGCTGTAATTCCTCAATCTAACGAATAGCCCTGGTGAAACGTCTTTGTTAGTTCCTTGCGCAACTCAGAACTGTCAGATAGCTTCAGGTCGTTGAAAATCAAAACCACATTTTGTGCAAGGCATTTCAATTTTATTATTTCTAAAGAAAATGCACCTAACTGTGAGTGAAATGATTGGTCACTTGATCATAGGCCTTTCGCTAAACCGACACGGGGAACGACACAGCCAACATACACGAAAAGGGACCCACATTCACAAGAAGCACTGAGCAGTTTTCATGCTCCATCTCCAAACATCATCTGCGTTACCTGTGGTTTCTTTGATCGTTAAATAACTGTGATAATGTGTCAGAAAACATCAAATATTCTTTCCGCACTCCTGAGTCGTCGCCTATGGGTCACTAAACGTACCCCCACTTTGTATCTTGTCTTTTTAAAGCTTTTTTGGTTAGCATCTAACATAAAAACCTCGTGAAATTTTGCCATGGTGTAGTTGTACTCTTTGCAAGCTTTCTTTGCAAGAAAACATCAACATATTTCTCAGCTTTGGGGTATCACAGGGTCTTTCTAAAATCGATGGCCTCGTTTTACCTTTTAAACTGGCTACAAGGAGAAATTTATACGAATTATTTAGAATTTTAACATTCTATAAACGATAAAGTCCTTGACGGCACTTCCGGCCTCGGCTTCGCTTTTGAAGCATTTCCCACACAGAAAATTTTCGCTATAAATGGAGAACTGGTATTCTGGAAACAAGAAGCTGAGCGAGTTTGGCGGACAAGGCGAAGTTTCGCAGCTCAGCTCGATTCAACATTTGTAGTGCTGACGTGCGACATTCATTTCTCGAGCATCTTCTACCTTCCAATGTTTTTTTAGTGTGTTAAGAAAGTCGAGGTGTTTGAGTTCTTATGCAAGTTCTCGAGCAATTGTGGGTGCATCGGTATGCAGGGAGAACTTTCAACTCAAGGTCGTCAATAGCAGAGGGACGTACGTAACCTCCCCTCATCTTGAAGGCCAAAATGGCCACGACGGAATTTTCTAAACCAACATTCCATTGTGCTTTTGATAATAATTTTTTTACTCTAGTCGCTGTTGATCCTTCGAGTCTTTGGTTACGCTACGTCCGAATGTGAAATCACAGGAGCAGATCTGCCGAAATTTCTATTTTGACATCTTAAATTCCAAAATCTGTCGAAAACTTAACTTATATTATAGATCAGTTATACGAAAAGGAGGAGCAACAAATGACTTTTGCAATGATGGGTAACAGGACAGTGCGGGAAAGAAAATTGTTTCGAAAGCATACAGAGGATAAATGAAATCATAAATTGGGGATTAATTTCGAAAAGACCACTTATTGTGGAAGATGAATTCCTCGTATCTCAATTTTCAATAACATCCTGCTATCACTAGGTCGTACTAGGCTACCAGCGGTTTGAAAACATGCGTAATAAAACTCTCAAGCCCTTTTTTTAATCAAAAGACGAGTACACAACTTATTTAGATATTTAGATGAGCGTCTTCAGATATGATGTGACTCTGCTGTATATGCTTTTTTCGTTTATTTCAGTGTTTAGAAACAGATCAAGGTGGTCGTAATGGTCCCTCTGGTAGGCTGTGGCTTGAGGGTTGCCGGTTAGTCGCAAGGCAACGTGGAAGGTCCACAAGTGGCGAATAGGGGATTAATAACCAAATGCCACCTAATAGTTTTCTGAAACCTAGGTGCATTAAGATGAAGTACTTCCTGTTTCCGTTGCGCCAATTTGGCAAATACCTTCTGTGGCTGAGAGCACGAATTCATAGATGCAGGCGTGAATGTGTTCTCATTTATACGAACTGCATTCTACGAATCAATTTAGTTAAAAGAATATAATTAAGGCACTGAGTAGTATATGAGAGGTGGTTTGGAGTCGCCTCAACGAATAAGCTCTCCGTCTAGACCGAAAGAGACTGGTAAACTGCCTAGTAGTACAGCCAACACCGACATCAAGAGCTCAGCAAGCTATACGTGGGTATCAAAAAGCTAAACACAGTAGAATAAACGGACCTCATTCCTTCGACCCTGAAAGAGTTCCGATTCACGAATCGGGGGCTCTTTCAGAGTCGAAGGAATGAGGTCCGTTTATTTTACTGTGTTGGATAAGACCAATACGGAGAGGTTGCTAGAATCTTAGATCCCTTCTAGGGTGCCTAACTGCAAAGGACTAAAGTGGCGATCTGTACCTGCAACAAACGCACACTTGGATCTGAGTCGTCGGTAGAAGACTTGATCGTGCAGGCAAGAAGGAGAAGGTACGAGATAGTCGGACTGGCCGGGATGAGAAGACGCCAACCATTCACCACCGTCTACGACACCAAAGAAGAACTTTCTCGGACCATGCTACAGTAGAAGAGTCTGCAACGTCGACGCTCTCTTTAAAACGAGTTGGTCATGAACATCAAGCTATTCGAACAAATAACCGCCCGAATAGCAGGTCTATGATTCAAAAGATATGGCTCAATGCCGGTCTTGACAATCTTCATTGCTTACGCGCCGACATCAAGCTATGACGAAGGCGAGGTTACTCAGTTCCATATGGAATTTAGTAAGTTCCTCAGAAAAGACTGGACCGAGAAGAACGCCTGAAGAATGCAAAATCGGGCTCACAGTTTAGAATTAAACGAGGAGGCTGAGAGGCTATCTGAGTGTATCACAACGCGAAGACCATTCACGATGGCACGCCATCCTTACTTTAATTTAAGCCTCATTTTAAATAGTGGACGTATGGCTCTCTCAACACTTACTAACATTTCGATGTTTTTGTCTTCTAACTGCGCTTATGTTTAATGGTGTACACACCACATTTCGTGTGCGACACTGCTCTAGTGTAGGTTTGTCGACGGTTGTTCTCTCATCTGCTCAACGCAAGGCGAAATGGACAAATGTTTTGAATTGCTAAGTCAGCAGTAAGAGTACTTAGATTCCATCCAAAAAAAGCCGAAGAAAGGCTGTCCTTTATTTTTCAAAGTTCAAATTAACCTGACCAAAGACGGTTACATTACCATATAGCACCGAAGTCAAAGTAACAAAAACAAACTAGTTCATTAGCTCTGCTATCACACTTAACACACTAAGAGGGCATTTGCAGAAAATATTTGCTATAGAGCCGCCAGTGTGTGCACAGAAACAGAGCAGAAGGATTCGAGCTACAAGACCATTCATATTATTTTCAGAAGCTCGAGTCTCAACGCTCTCCACTGGGAGTCTCCCGATTAAGAGTACTATAAAGAAAAAGGCCACTTCATAGTAAATCGAAGGTTTTGTCTAACTGATGTCACTTTCGTCTCAAAATTGTGAACGAGACCATACCATCGCCTTCACCGTGTAGAAGTTCATTCCTTGCAAAAAGAGAAAAGGCAGCTAAATTCAAAAAACGAAGCTCCAAATCCACCACAAACAGCGATTTATTCAGTTTATTGGCCCGCTGTTGGGAAGATGCCGTTCTTGATAAGATCGACGAGGAATACGACTAGCTCATTCGATATCTTCACGTTAGCGTTATGCCGAGAGGTCTAAAGGTCTAAAGCCGGCAAAACACCTCTGTCCTTCAGAAACAATTGAGCTGATACACCAGCGTGGAATAGCACGAGCTGCGTTTAACCGCCAACTAACGTCCGGACTTGAAAAACAGTGCAGGCAAGAGACAAAAGATCTCAAAAAGTCAGCATTGTGGTCGAAGCTGTAGAAGTTGGCAAAAGCATTGACATAGCCCACCGAAGCTTCGCCAGTTATAAACCAAGAAGATTGCACTCCGACGCAGAGAGAGTCCAGAAAGGGAATGGTGAAAATCAATCACGAATGCTAGGATCTCTTAACCTTTTAACTTACTGCCTATTCTTTTTAGTGGCGGAGTATTTTGAGAAATATAACTCCTATATATAGAAGGGCGCGTGTGGCGCAGTGGTTGGAGGCACCACTGCGACTCGCACGTGGAATCGATCTCTGCGCCCATGGCCCCACCAAGCCTTCCATCACTCCGGGGTCAGCAAATTGGTACCAGACTTGTCTGGGAGGATAGCAGCACTAGCTCGATACATCGGCAGGCCACCGCGAGTCATTGTAAACGCCAGATATGCATTCAATCACCTCCAACGATACTTAATGAAGTCGAATGCATAGCACATCCCTCAAAGATTGAACGCCAAGAGCTTAATTCTTTTATTTATTCTTTAAATTGCTAAGTTATTTGCAAAACCTTGGACCTCAGGTGTCTAAGGTGGGAGCGAACGCGCTATTACTCTTTCCGGGGAGTAACACGTTTACAACAACACCATGCGGGTCCTTCGTTTCGACTGTCTCTCAGCTAGTTCTAGCTTCCATAACCATCCTCCTGCTTTCATATAAAAGAAAGGAGGATGGATATGTTATCCCATCGGTCCTCCCTTCTGAAACTGTACATGCCATGTCATCAGTGAAGAATCGAACAACATCTGATCCTTAAAGAATAAGATCTAAACGCTTGAAGAATCTTCCACCGGTCATCATTATCAGACTGGCTCAGCTGTTCACACGTTTCCTGTGTCAGTACAAGACCCTTACCCTGTGAGAGACCAGTAAGATCGCAGTTTTTTTTAAAAGAAGGGCGACCTCCACGATCATCTGTCACCTACGTCACCTGCTGACCCGTTGATCGTCGAGTGACTCGAGCGGGCTACAGTAAATCCTCCATTTTTCCCTGTCGTATGCAAGAATAGCCCATTGGGTTGGGTTAGGTTAGGCTTGCTTTATGGACTCGTTGAGTACCACATTTTCTTTTAAACTTTCCGGGAAGAACTCTGATCATGGAATCGGTGGTCTTCCTGCGGTGTGTTTAACATCCTGAGGAATTCGGTCATCAACGACTGTTGTCCATCAGTTATCGTTCATACTCATTGCGTGTCCCGCTCACCTCACCTTCGACTGTTTGGCGTACAGAACGGCATCTTCAATTTTTGATCGCTGACGTAGGTCGGAGCTTTGGATTCCTTCCCTCACTTATGTAACACGATATACTCCTAGCGTCTTTTCGAATGCGCGTTCAACAACGCCGTATGACCCTGCTTACGTAGCGACCGGGTCTCTGACGCATAAGTTAAAACATGAAGTACCGTTGAGTCGAAAAGATGGGCACTGAGTTGGGTGTTCTTTGCTCCATCATGAACATCATGCAAACATTGGAATGAGACAACTTGGTAGTGAAAATTGATGGCCGGCAATTACACTATCTTAGCTTAGCTAATGACATCGTTCTTATAACATCAAACGTTAGTCAGGCGGAACGAATGCCTGCCGTCTTTGGTAAACCATGTGGGAAGACTGCTCTTCGAGTAAATCTTTCAAAAAGAATATTTATAAGAAAAAGGTTGATTTTTTTATGCCCATTCACGCTCAATGGTAGTAATATCTCTGAATGCTCTAGTTATTGGCTGCACAGTTAAGCAGGATGAAGCGAGCGGCTTGGGGATCACTCAAGAGCATCGTACGTGTAGGGAGAAGAACAAAGAGCACTCGACTTCGTGTCCACCCTTCCTATTCCACGGTTCGTTCTGTCTTAATATACACGTCAAAAACCTGGTTGCAACGAAAGCAGGATAAAGAGTCACTCAATATTATTGAAAACGCAGTAGAAAGGCCGACGCTTGGAGCATTCTGTATAGCGCAAGCGAAAAAGAGAAACCGAAGCTCCAATCCACGACAGCAATCTAAAGTCGAAGAACCCATTCTCTACGTCAAACTGCCGAAGTAGGGTGGTCTAGACACGCAACGCGTATGAATGACACCCGAATGAACGAAAAGAGCCAGTGGCGACTGGATTCCTCGGAATGACAAACAGTAAAAAGCAACAGACCCGATGATCAGAGTTCTTCGTGAAAACCCATGAAGAACGATATAAAGCTCAACGAGGTCCTAAAGCGAGCTGATTTCACAGCGATAATCACGAATGGGACATGGAGAGATGGAAGATTTACCAGGGCACACTTGAGCGCTCGACATTCAAAGGAAATACATGTGGTACAGGTGATGTTATTGTTGTGGCAAAATCGGAGATAGCAATATTAAAGCTTTCTTAGATTTCCATGAAATTTAGTGGTTAGCTCTTGTTGTCCGGTGGAATTTTTGAGGTTTGTGAATCCTCCAAGACCACAGCTATTCCTATGTCGATGGTAAGTCCTTCGATTAGTCGTCCGATTGTTCCATGGCAGTTTTACAAGCCGAATTCGTTAAGAATGACGTTACATTTAATAATTTAGCTGTCGCGTTCATAATTTGAACCTAGTAGCTAATGTATACCTTGAGATCAATCATTACTGTAATCCTGATTAAACACAAAACTGAAGCATTCGCCATGATGTTCGACTAGATTCTCAACTGAAAGTAATTCTAAAAGACGAAAAACGATAGGCGACACCCAGAAGAAGTTCGAGCGAACACCAGCGTGGTTGAAAACTTTAGCAAATGTCAAAATGAGAACTAGTTTACAAATCCTTAATATGTGCTGTTACATATTCATTTATATAATCTTATAAATTGATCTTGTTGAGTTGATACGAGGTTGACAGGTCTTCGTTGTCTTTGTTGTCGTTGTTGCTGTTGTTGTTGCTGTTGATGTTGGTGTTGTTGGTCGATGGCTGACGTTTCAGCGGTGACGCCTTTCTCAGAGCCTAGGCGTATTTTATGCAACAGTAGCCTTATATTCCGTGAAATATTTGTAGTATTAACGTATAGAGTATTAAGGTTATGTAAAAGATTAAACTTTCAAATAAAAATCATACTGATAAGAAAGGCTACTCACCGTGCTATCAAGAGTGGGACTGCAGTACAGGCCTTGTTCACGTGGGGTCGCGAGCTAGACATACGCAAATCAAGAACTTATTTCGAAACAAGACGACAGGTCACTTGTGATAATGCGGCATTCGTTTTTCGAGTTCATCCTTGAATTCTCGAAATTTATCCAAGAGCGCTCAAGAGTCTTGCTCGTTGATGTTTTCGATTCCTGCGCTAGGATCTGAACATTCACTTCAAAATCATCGCCATTGTGGTGTTGTGCCCTATGAGTGCCTAGAGGAGTGTTTTGAAAAATTTTGACTTTTTAACTAGATAATCTTTTTTGCGGAAGATCAAGTATATTGTTTATTATAAGATCACCTGTATCACCTGTAGTCCCGTTGATCGTCGAGTGACTCGAGTGGGCGCCAGTAAATCCTCCATTTCTTCCCTGTCGCGTGCAAGAGCAGCCCAGTGGCTTCTGCTCGCTTTAGGGGCTCGTCGAGCATTATATCTTTCTTCTAGACTTTTCGTGAAAAACTCTGACCATCGGGTCGGCGGTCTTCCTGCAGTACGTTTGACATCCCGAGGAATCTAGTCACTAACAGCTTTTGTCCATCGGTTACCATTCGTAGGCATTACGTGTCCGGCCCACCTTATCTTCGACTGTTTGGCGTATAGAACCGCATCTTTGATTTTCGATCATTGACGTAGGTCTCACGGATCTCCCTCATATGAGGGATCTCGAGCTGGTTAGTCGCGAGGCTACGTGGCGCGTCCCCAGGTGGCGGATAGGGGGTTAATCGCGGGCCAAAAGCGACCTTTGCTTCCCTGAGACGCAGGTGGATCACAGGGGATAGACTCCCTGTTTCTGCTGCGCCGATTTGGCACATACTTTCTGTATTTGCTAGGCGTATTCATGCATGCGTGTGTGGATGCGTCCTCGCTTTATGCGGATTGTATTCTACGAGTCAATTCGGCCAAAAGCCTGCAATCAAGTGATAGGGAAGTATATGGGAGGCGATTAGGATTAGGAGTCGCCTCCAACAAATAAGCTCCATGTCCATTCTGGGAGAGCCTGGCAAGCTACCCGTGAGTATAACCAACCCCACGCTCAGAGCCCAGCAAGCTATACGTAGGTATCAAATATGCTGAACACAGTTTTAAAAAACGGGCCTCATTCCCCTGACCCCGAAAGAGACCCCAATTTTGCAGCGTTGGGTAGGACAAGTACGGAAAGGCTGCTAAAATCTCAGGACCAACGGAAGCTGCCTGGATCAAGAACTATGGTGACGATCTGTACCTACAACGAATATGATCGGCTCATTGAACATCTTCACGTTAGCGCCATGAACGCTGAGAGCTCGAACCAAGAGACGTCTGTCTCATGAAACTCTCGAGCTAACACGCCAGAATGAAATCGCACGAGCTGCAGGCAACCGCGAACTAACGTCCGAGCTTGCGAAACAACGCAGACAGGCTATAAAAGATCTTAAAGAGAGAAGAGCAGCAGTAATGGTCGAAGATGCAGAGGCTGGGAAAAGTATTCGCCAAGCCCGCCGAAGCTTCGCTAGTTGCAAGACCAAGATGGTTGCACTCCGACGCTCAGACGGTACAATAACACCGTCCAGAAAGCAATGGAGAAAATCATCAACGATTACTACTCAGATCTCTTCGATAGCCACGTCCACCTCCAGTCTAACGCAGACAGGCTATAAAAGATCTTAAAGAGAGAAGAGCAGCAGTAATGGTCGAAGATGCAGAGGCTGGGAAAAGTATTCGCCAAGCCCGCCGAGGCTTCGCTAGTTGCAAGACCAAGATGGTTGCACTCCGACTCTCAGACGGTACAATAACAGCGTCCAGAGAGGCAACGGAGAAAATCATCCACGATTACTACTCAGATCTCTTCGACAACCACTTCCATCTCCCTTCTTATGAAATAAAAGAGGATGGATATGCTGTTCCGCCGGTTCTCCCTTCCGAAATCCGACATGCAGCTGTTCACACGTTACCTGTCTGAATGCAAGGTCCCTACTCAGTGGAAGATCAGCAAGACCGTGTTGTTGTTCTAAAAGGGGGACCTACACGATATAGGCAGCTATCGCCCATTCTGCTTGTTGTCTGTCCTCTACAAAGTTTTCACTCGAGTCATCTTAAACAGGATTGAGAGAACACTGGACAAAGGACAGCCAAGTGAGTAAGAAGGGTTTCGAAAAGGATTTAGTACGATGGACCACATTCACACGTTAACAAGGCTCATTGAAGTATCGCGAGAATACAAAAGATCGCTCTGTCTCACTTTCATCGACTTAGAGAAGGCCTTTGACTCAATTGAGATAGTAGCAGTCATCGAAGCCCTTGGTAGTCAAGGAGTTTTTATTCAGTACATAAAGATTCTTCGTGAGCTGTACAAAAATTTCACAAACAAAATTTCTCCATTCTACAACGATATTAACGTTGACGTCAAAAGAGGAGTTAGGCAAGGCGATGCAATCTCGCCAAAATTATTTACAGCCACCCACCAGAACGTCATGCGAACATTGAGATGGGATAATATGGGAGTGAAGGGCGCGTGTGGCGCAGTGGTTGGAGGCGCCACTGCGGCGCGCACGTGAAAATGCGCCCATGGCCCACCAAGCCTTCCATCCCTCCGGGGTCGGCAAATTGGTACCAGACTTCCTCTGGGAGGATAGCAGCACTGGCTCGATACATCGGCCGGCCACCGCGAGTCATTGTAAAGGCCAGATATGCATTCAATCACCTCCAACGATGCTTAATGAAGTCGAATGCATGGCGCATCCCTCAGGGATTGATCAACGCCGAGAGCTTTAT
>MQTX01000149.1:405478-470776 GCA_009735665.1 Angiostrongylus cantonensis | reverse complement strand
GGAATTTGATAAAGCGTGTGGAAAAATTGGTCTTCGACTAAATCTCACAAAAATGATGTTTACAAGAAAAGGATTAATTTCGTATGCTCCGTTCACGCTTAACGGAATTTATACATCCGAGTGCTGCAGCTATGCATATCTAGGTCAGTTGAGAAACTTTCAAAAGCATCGAGGACGCAGTGAAGAGAACAAAGAACACACGACTCCGTGCCCACCTTTTCGACTCAACGGTTCTTCCTGCCCTATCGTATGCGTCAGAAACCTGGTCGCTGCATGAGCAGGTTGAAAGGTCACTCAGCGTTATCGAACGCGCAGTCGAAAGAACGGTGCTAGGAGAATCTCTTTTCACACAATTAAGGAATGGGATCCGAGGCTCCGATCTGCGTCAACGATCAAAAATTAAAGATGCCGTTCTGTACTCCAAATAGTAGAAGATAAGGTAGGCCGGACACGTAATGCGTATGAATGGCAACCGATGGACAAGAGCCGTTAGTGACTGGACCCTCGGGATGTCAAACGTACTGCAGGAAGACCACAGACCCGATGGTCAGATTTTTTCATGAGGACTCTAGAAGAGAGATATGATGCTCGACGAGTCCCTAGAGCGAGGAGAATTCACTGCGATACTCTTGCCCGCGGCAGGGAAAAATGGAAGATTTACTAGCGCCCGCTCGAGTCAATCGACGTTCAACGGGACTACAGGTGATACAGGTGGACGTGTTCACCATCACACAATGCGGGTCCTTCGTTTCGCTTGTCTCACAGCAAGTGCTGGCGATCTTTTACCATCAGCAATCACCCGTCAACGGGATGGATCTGTGGAGCCCAAATCGGCAACGAAAACAAGTAAACTGAGGCTGCAGTTATAATCAGAACTTTAGCTTATAGTTTACTGCCAGGCGATAACAGTTTCAACCAAACCTGATGCTTAACAAATAGTACAAATCATTCGATGTGGACCAATGCATTACGAAAGCTGGCGCAGTTCAATTTCCTGTCAACAATCGACAAGGGCGCGTGTGGTGCAGTGGTCGCAGGCGCCCTGCAACACACGTCGAATCAATCTCTGCGCCCTTGGCCAACCAAGCTTTCCATTCTTCCGGGGTTCGCAAACTGGTACCAGACTTGTCTGAGAGGATAGCAGCTCTGACTCGATACATCGGTAGGTCACTGCGAGTTATGGTGGAGGCCAGATATGCGTTGAATCACCAAACGATGCTTAATGGAGTCCAATGCATGGCGCATCTCTGAGGGATAGATCAACGCTGAGAGCTTTATCCACTGTTCTTTTATTAACAATCGATACTTGTATAAATATGGTAACAACAGCGAAGACGGCTCAAGATTTGAAATTTTGAAAAAGTGGAGCAGAAATAAGGAGAAGAACATATAATTTCTGAAATGATAAGCTCTTCTATTTAGTTCCTGTAGTATAACTTAAAAATTTTGCAACTGCAGTCAAATAAAATCGTCATTGCAGTTTCCTACAATCCGATCACTGAACCAGTCAGAGCCAAAGTCGCTGATTACGCTACCGTATCCATTTCATGGCACCGATAACACAGTGTTCAACGGCATCATTTACTATAGCTATAGTGATGCGGTAATTGCATTTAATATGAACACAGGAGAAACGAAGGAGGTCCACCTGAACATTAGCGAGGTGAATACGCGAATTTCAAAAATTATAAGAACTCAAGCGTTCAGAAATATAAGGTGATTATTTCTCTGATTGCTTAGGTTTCTCTTTACAAAAACTCGAAGTCATTCGTTGATCTGCAAGCTGACGAACATGGAGTTTGGGCGCTGTATCGCCAGAACGATGGAGAGCACTTAACAGCTATCCGTATGCATCCCGTCAGTTTAAAGGTACCATGTGTATCGCCATTATCACTTTATCGTGTTGACACAGACATAAACGTTATCCGCTGCCTTAGAATAGGCTCAATGGGTTCCTCTTAGATGTTTCAGACGCAAATACACCACCGCTTTAACATGAAGCCTTTCTAAACTGAAAAGATAATAATAAATGGCCCATATGACGTTGTAATGGCGTAGATTTGCTTTCATCTTTCATTACCGATGGAAATGTCATACTGGTCTATAGCTCCAGTGCGTTGAAGGGTTAATACGTGCTGTCTATGGCAGTTCCCAGGTGATAGGTCTCTGCCAATGTTTAGGCAAGAAACCATTTGTGGCGATGGAGCAGTTTAGCGAAATTGTATCTTAAATTACGCACCTTGCTTTTTTTTTTGCATTGCGTGAGGATTAATAATAAATGGCCCATATGACGTTGTAATGGCGTAGATTTGCTTTCATCTTTCATTACCGATGGAAATGTCATACTGGTCTATAGCTCCAGTGCGTTGAAGGGTTAATACGTGCTGTCTATGGCAGTTCCCAGGTGATAGGTCTCTGCCAATGTTTAGGCAAGAAACCATTTGTGGCGATGGAGCAGTTTAGCGAAATTGTATCTTAAATTACGCACCTTGCTTTTTTTTTGCATTGCGTGAGGACTTCTATCTTTTTTTCTCACCCGCTTTCTGGTCTTTTTCTAGGTCTTTCTTTTATTATGTCTTAGTAATAAAGGCTTAGAAAGTTAAGCCTTTATATGGAAGAAAGCAAATAAAACTTGGGCACCCAAACCTTAATGCATAAAAAGAACTAATACGACAACAGCAATATAGCGATATCAATACACAGAGATAGTGCAAACAGGAAATACATTAATACATTAAAACTGTCAGAAAATTCTGTAATGTACCGATGTGGTAGCATCAGGTAGAAACTCTCAGCGTTGATCAATCTCTGAGGAATGCGCCATGCATTCGACTTCATTGAGTATCGTTGGAAGTTAGTGAATGCACATCTGGCCTTTAAAATGACTCCTAGTGGCCTATCGACATATCGAGCCAGTGATGCTATCCTCCCAGACAAGTCCAATACCAATTTGCCGACTCCGGATGGATGGAAGGCTTGGTGAGCCATGGGTGCTGGGATCGATTCCACGTGTGTGTCGCAGTGGTGCTTCAAACCACTGCACCACACTCGCCCCTTAGCATGAGGGATGAGAAGCAAATAAATACAAATGTTATCCACCTGAGAAGAGCAATGGTCAAGTGGAAGTGGCACAGGATTCTAGAAAGAATGTGCCTACAGATCAATTACTTGGATATTTGGATGGCATCTCTTTACTGATGATGCGGGAAACAGCATAGTTTTCATTCGTTTCTTTCTCGCGCAATCATTGTCCATGGTGCTGGTGTGTTTCGAACATGATGACATCCATGACGCCGTCTCCGATTTCATAAAAGCTTTTCGATCAGCTAATGCAGATGGTTGGCGTTGGCCAGAAACACGTCCGCTGTCGTTTAACTGGCCATCCAAGAGAAGACTTGTACTTTGTTGGAGGCCACTTCCACTATTCTTTTTTTTCCATCATTCAGCTGTTCTTCTCGTTAATTGACTGGTCCATCTGCGTTTCTCTGCCGAAAGATGTACATCGTTCTGAATCTTGAAATGGGATAGGTTTCTAAGATCTGAGCTGCTGCTTCCAACATTTTTTTCTGCCTACACCGACGTAAATCCTGTTGTAAAGATCTTCTGCAGCTAGTATTTAAAATCCCTGTTAGGTTCGTTGTAATAGGATCAAGCTTTGGTTTTCTTATTTTTTCGAGCAACTTCTTGGTGATAATGGAAATACGGTCTGATCTTCTTGTTTGGAGAACAGTGGCAAGCTTGGCGCAAATGTTAAGTTCTTCGGCAAAGCGCAAGTCGAGTTTTCCTTTATCTTCTAAACAAAAGATGAGTAGGAGGAGAGGATTTTACTCAGAATATCCTCGTCATACATAACTTGTTTCGTTTTTCTTGGGTGATGACAGGAGTTCTTTCCCAGCTTATGGCTAAATCGGAACCTTGAACGGAGAAGGCGGTGATCAAATCCACTGCAGTCATTCTCTTTCGCTAGAATATGGCTGCCTACCGCATGAATCATGCCGACAGGAGGCTACCATGTTCATGGTCGACTTTCTCACTTTTTGAAAAATGAGTTTACATGAAGGAGACGTGTTGTGGACAAGAGTCCCACAAGACGATTTTCATCTTCACTTTGATTCTTGCTCGGAATTTCTTTATCTTGTAATAGTTCTTGTCGTCCGTTCCTAATCTGTCATTGAAGCATCCAACAAAAAAAAAATAGTGAAAGACTTCTCGTTGCGGATTACTTAAACTTGTTGTAGAACGAACCCAGTGTTCTTTCATGAGCTCTACATGTTCGTGAATAACAGTTGATTTTATAGACTTTCTAACGCGGAAGTTGGATAATGAATGAACAAGTGCACTGATGGGGTTTCGTATGATGTGACTAGATGGGACATAGTTGGGTGTACGACAAAGCCAACGTGTCTGCCATTTCGTAAAGGAAATTTTTTGCAGTTAATGAGCAACGACTGATGACAAGAGCTCCGTCATCTAACTGGCATATATCGACTTTCCTGCTTTTCCTCTCTTGTAGGAGGTGGGGTGCTAGTTTTGTCCGTTTCCAGTGACTTTCTCTTGAAGCCAAGATTTGATGGATTCTCACCGGTAGTCTCACTGCCCGATTTCGCAGACTAAAGCACCTATTATGCGGATTACTAAAGCTGGGTCTCTGCTGCTTGAGTCAATGTGGTTTCCTGGGGTCCCGAAGTCAGCATAGTCGAGTTTTTCTCAGGTTGCCAGCACTGCAGGTAATAGCCGGCCCTTGTAGATTAAAGGTGTTTGGAATTTTGCGATACAGAAACGGTAGTAGTCTGATAATGGTTTGCTTTTAGTTGTAATTCCGTCTGGAAACGTCGGATTCCTTCTAAGACTCTGATGGGGTAATGACAGCACCGATTCGATACCCAGGAACACCTCCCAGGGTTAATGATGCGGGAAACCTTTGGAAGGAGTCAATAGCAATCTTCATAATGAGTTTCCATGATCGACTTTCTATTAACCACGGCAATGGATTAAAAATGTAAGCAATCCTGGGGTTGTTATTCAGCACACGTTTATTTTCTTACAAAAAGAACATATATAACACAACGGTAGCTGACGTTTCTGCAGTATCGCCTTCTTCAGAACCTGGAATGGTGCAATGATATGTAACTTATTAGGTCAAGCGCTTTAACAGCACAAACAAAAAGATGAAAATTTGAAAGATGATTATACGATCACTGGTTTCTCGAAAAGCCCACCGTTTTTCACCTGCCTTCTACCGAAGAGGAACAATCGCTCAAAGTCAGATATGGCTGATGATTGCACCACGCTACATCAAAAACCAATTCTGAGGCACGAGGCCAGATCACATGTTATGTCTGGGCTTCCTTCCCTGCTATTCAATCTCGGAATCTTAGCATTCATTCAAAAAAAAGCTTCGAGAAGTTTGCGCGCTGGTGTCTTGGAATCCTTTGCGATGATAGCGATCATTATATCAAAATCGTTTCCATTATGCTTTTGTATCCTATGCGTCCTTAGTGGTGCACCTTGTCGTACACTTTGTTTACCATCCAGGTGCTCTTTTAGACCGATATATAATGGTCTGCCCGTTTCTCCAATATATTCATCTCCGAAAGGACTACGAGAGATCAGGTATAGGTATGTCGTACCTGAACTCACGCAGTCACCATTTTTCGAGAAGCCGGTGGTCATGTAATTATTTTTCAGATTTTCATCTTTCTATTTGTGCTGTTGAAGCGTTTGTCCCAGTAAATTACGTATCAGTGTTGCAGGCTCTGAAGATGGCGATAGTGCCGAATCGCCAGCTGCCGTTGTGTTCTTTTTGTAAGCAAATAAACGTGCGCTGAATAACAACCTTGCGATTGCTGAAAAAGAGAACGACATCTTCATAATGCCGCTTGCGAATAGGCGATCATAGTGCATTTTCGAAACTGTGTGTTGATGAAGGTCTTAAAGTGCATTCAAAGCGCAGTGGTGAAAAGAAGAACAGTGATTCTCTACACAGAGCAATTCACGCGATGTGGGTTGACCATTCCCATGTTTGGGCAAGGATGGCAGAGTGCAAGGATATTATGAAATTGATGTATGAGCAATCGAGAAAAACTTACGACATAGGTCAATTATATAATGCGGAAGATTACAGTAGTTAACAAGTACAGAACGGTATGCAAAGCGCATAATAAACCCATGATTGTACTAAAAAATAGAGAATATTCTCCTCCAGGTAAAAAAATAGCCCCTATACCATTTCCACTAATGATCAGCAGTTCTTCTGGTCTTACAAAATTTTAAAGGATGAAGGATAAAGCTTTCGACGTTGGTCAGTCCTTGAGGGAAGCGCCATGCATTTGACTTCATTAAGCATCGTTTGGAAGTGATTGAATACATATCCGGCCTTTGCAATGACTCGCGGTGGCATACTGGTGTATCGAGCCAGTGCTGCTATCCTCTCAGATTAGCCTGCTACCAATTTGCCAACCCCAGAGGGATGGAAAGCTTGGTGCGCCATAGGCGCGGAGATCGATTCCACATGTGTGTTTCAGGGCGCCTTCGACCACTGCTCCACACGTACCCTTACGCAATCTTACGTAGTGACAAACGTGATGTTCTGAACTTTTCGTTGGTGGAATAACTTTTTTTTTAGATACTTTCAAGCTGGCCACTATCGGCGATTTATCCGAATCGTTTGTGCAACGCTATCATTCGTTGCGGATTACTGTACGCAATGGAGTGTGCCGAAAACAAAGTGATAGTGTCTGCAGTTTACGACTTCTACGGCAGTATGTACGTAAACGGCAAGAAAACGGTTTGGAAAGGTATCGCATTTCATTTTGTAGTCCATAGGTATCGATCTACTAGTAGCGAAATGAAAAATAATTTCGTAGATGTAATTATGTTCTGTGAATAATTTCTTCAGGCTATGATTATGCTTATGCAGGCGATATAGGTACGGTAACGTTAAATCAAAGTATTGACTACGGTCTTTACTGCTCTTCGGTTGCACTTTGCTTCGTTGGTCACTAATATAATAATAATATAGTACCAAGTTTCTCCACACGGTCGTAAACTTCGACCAGCGCAATCATTGATCGCTGTCGATTAAATAGACGTGATAGAAGATGTTAAGGGGCGGATGGCATAGCAGTAGTGATATAGGTCATTACAAGAATGGTGCTAGTTCGATCCAGCTCCAAGCTCACCAAACCTCTTATCGCTCTGGAGTCGGGGAATTGTTAGTGGGCTTGCCCAGGAAAAATATCACCCTTCAAATGGGAGCGCTCTAGCCCGGTTATCTCAGGGCTACAATTAGAATCGACTCGACTCCACCAGCATTCTTCAACATTCAAGATGAAATGAAAATCCTCAAGAAGCAACCGAAACCGCATGTAAGAATGGAAGACCCTAGCGAATTGTGCATGTGAGGGAACGAATCGAATGTGAGAAATGCTGTGGACCGCACAGTCGATGTGGAGACGGGTGGAATGAAATGAAATGAAAAATGAATAGAGGATGTCCACATAAAAGATTGACAACAATCAGAACATCGCCTAGTAATCAATAGTGATGGATTACCGACAAAAATGTCTACAGCACCAACAATTTCTGCAATAAAAACTGATTTTCCAGGTATGAACGGCCTATCCAGTGTGCAATACGACCCCAGATCGAAGGCCATCACCATTTTCGACAACAGTGTTGTCTACACTGTGTCTGCCGTCTAGGTAAAGAAAACGAAACAGTGTTACCTTACACTTTTATTAAGCTATTAGAACTTATTATGAATAGATAGTAATTTGAATTCAGGAGCCGAATTCGTGTACTTCCGCCATCGTTTCCACTTGACAACATTATGGGAATTTCATCTCCTTATTTATTTGGTTCAGATTTTTCCCTGTCTATAGAATAATCTTATTGTTTTATCCATATTCCTTACATATATGAATCACAAGAGATCGGTAAGATCGATAGTACTTAGTAACAATCCGTGCCATCTTACTTTCAATTGTCCGCGTTGAATCAAGTGCTTCTTGTTCCTAATAATTCTTGCCGCTTTGTTAGAAACCCAGCTAACAATAAAATAGTATAAACAATGCTGTTATTTTTGGAAGAAAATATCTAGTCACTCGTTGACAACTAGTGACCACCTGGAAGGGAATTGCGGCTGTCCAGACTCTGGAGAAAGAAAACCTATCCCAATCAGTAAACTTTCAATTAAGGAAAACTGCGCTGGGCTCACATGATTATTCGCGGCTGCTCGAGGCGACTTATTAAGGAATCAAGCTCGAGAATATCTTCGATGTCTTCACTTCGAAAATCAGACCAAGGATAGTCTCGTAGTTGAAACGAAATGTCATCGAACAACTCTACAATTTATACCTTACTTACATTGGTCCTAAAATTCTCTCTAACAACTCTATCTCATCTACTGTTGATGCACTTTTCTGTGAAATATTCAGTAAAAAAAGCAGGAGAAGTTTCTTGATTCATCTGCCTAACTAGACATTGAAAGAATTCCATTCTGGGTGGATCACTTATTGATGAAACTACGCCATACGTATACCTGGGGCGTTCAATGAAGTGAAGACTTGAAGAACTAGGTAGAAAACAATGAACTCTATAATTTAAAATCATTAGTCTAAAACAACTGAAAAAGTCTTGGGTACTCATGTAGATCGTTTTCATGAACAACATGCTTCAGTAAGCGATCCGTCCACTTTGTTACCTTACTATTACCGCTGAAGAGTGGTGGTTTTTTCGCAATGATCATAACACCACGCTTCATTTAGTGATCCGTTCCTCTTCTATTTAGAAAGTGATAAATGAATGGAAATTGTCGTTTTGATAAGGACTTGCTCAGCAATAAAATGAATCTCTACTCAAATAAAGAATCGTTTATGGACTACTGACTCACCGATCACTTAGACGTCGTTATTTGTATTGGCAACAGTCTTCGTTAGGCTACGGAATTCATATTTACATTCCGAATTAAACCGTTGTAAGTATTAAAGGATAAAGCCCTCGGCGTTGATAAATCTCGGTGGAAGGCGCCATGCATTCGACTTCATTAATCGTTTGGAGGTGATTGAATGCATTTTTGGCCTTTACAATGACTCGCAGTGGCCTAGCGTTGTTTCGGTCTAGTGCTGCTACCCTCCCAGACTATTCTGCTACCAATTTGTCGACCCCGGAGGGAAGGCTTGGTGGACCATGGGCGCGGGATTGATTCCACGCGTGTGTCACAGTGCCGCCTCCAACGACTGCGTGACACGAGCTCTATCGCAGGTATAAATCCAAAAAAATTGTAAGGATTCATTAGCAGAAGAAGCTGCCTTGATTTCTTTATCCCCTTGCAGTGACTTGAGGGCGAGTGTAGCGCGGTGGTCGGAGGCGTGCTGCAACACACACGTGGAATCGATCCCGGCGCCCATGGCCCAGTAAACCTTTCATCCCTCCGGAGCCGGCAAATTGGTATCAGACTTGTCTTGGAACATAGCAGCACTGACTCGATACATCGGTAGGGCACCTGGATTCATTGTAAAGGCTAGATATGAATCCAATCACCTCCAACGATGCTTAATGAAGTCGAGTAGAGACCTTTTTTTTTGCAGTGACCGGCGTACAACTCGTCTCCAACCAGTTTTCTAACAGAGTCGTCATCATCTAGTGAACAGTTGGCATGGACTTCAATGGATTTTCTATTTGACGAACTATTTCGCACCTCAGAGCTTCTGCTCTATTCTCTACAGTCATTCAATTCCTTGTTCAACAAAGACATGATAATGGGCGCAGGCTGAAAACCCTCCTTGTTTCATTTAACATTATCTGTTTTTCGGACGAGTTTGTTCGTCAAGAGTACGTATACAATGCTCATAACAGTTCGTACTTTGAGGAGATTTCTCCAGAATGTGGAAGCAACTGAGTATAATTTCACTTCAGGTCGATGATGAATCATGCTTGTCGAATGGTTCATACAAAAACTAATAATAGACTGAATATCACTCGCTATATCCTTAATGAACAAAAGCGAGGTTGTCATCTTGCCTTTTATTCACGATGAAAGGTGAGGTTTCATCGGATCCTCTCTCTCCTAGAGCCTAGAAAGATTAAGTTAACCGCAACCTAGTCAGTCAAACACCTCCATAACCTCAACAGAAAAGCTGCGACATCTAATTTTCAATCGCATTCGGTATAAAAAAGCTACCTCATACACTCATCTCTCTCTCTCTCTCTCTCATAAAAAGAAGGATGTTCAAGTTGCTTTTTTTGTCACCTCAATATCTAACTCATCAGGAAGTGCAGACCGCGCACCTTTGTCACTGCAAATATCTCTACGTTTTTTTAACTTTACCATCTCTCGCTGCTCTCCCATGCTATCAAGTTATTGCGTTTCTGCGAGACTGGAGCGAAACTTCGTCACCCTGCAATGATTATAGGTGTAAAAATTTTTTCGGCAAATATCCGAAATTTGCACAACTTGAATACTAGGCCGAATCGAACCCTCGGGAGGCTTTGCTTGCCCTTTCGGGAGGCTCAGGTGTCATCCTCTGCGCCACTGAGGCGCTTGCTTTAAATTTCTGTCAGGCATTTTTCAACCTAACTGTGCCATAAGCAATCACCCGTCAAAGTGAATGATCTGGGGAGAACAAATAGGCATTAAAACACTTAAGCTGAGATTATGGTCGAAAGCACAGTGTTAACGTTTTATTTGCTGCCTACTACTATTTTTCACGGCGGGAGATGATGTGAAATACGCCCACTATGATGCTGAGATATTTGCAAAACTTCGAAGCCAGGCCGGATTGAACACGTGGTTACCGTTTTTAGGGGATTGCTTGTAACCTTCTGCACTACTGAAGTAGATTCGGTTAGGTTTAAGGTTCAACTTTAAAAAATATGTCGCCATAAAAATGATTGTATTTCACATCATACAGTGCTGTGAAAAATAATAATGGGCAATAAATAATGCTCAGTAGTATCAAAACTCTCCAACGACTTCATTGTTGGAGTCTTGTTGCCTAAAGAACGCTAGAGGAAACGGCGGTAGTAGTAATGTCCCTACTTGTTTATTCCTATTTAGTGTTAGACTGAACAGAACACAACTCCAAATGTCGGTTTGTTGGGAGACTATACTGACATATAGTGGATAATAGCATGTGTACCACTGTAGTGATAGATCAAGGCCTCTTCGATAATTCCATTAAGTTTCGAGTCCCTTCTAAAGTTCTCTAATCATCGAAAGCAAATATTTTTCACCATATGCTGGCATACATGTTCTTGCCTAAAGAACGCTAGAGGAAACGGCGGTAGTAGTAATGTCCCTACTTGTTTATTCCTATTTAGTGTTAGACTGAACAGAACACAACTCCAAATGTCGGTTTGTTGGGAGACTATACTGACATATAGTGGATAATAGCATGTGTACCACTGTAGTGATAGATTAAGGCCTCTTCGATAATTCTATTAAGTTTCGAGTCCCTCCTAAAGTTCTCTATTCATCGAAAGCAAGTATTTTTCACCATATGCTGGCATACATGTTTGAATAGCGCACGAACTTTAGCAAATTCATATCGGACCTAAAATTATATATTAAGTGCCCTCATCTGTTAACAGTCAGTATGTACGACCTGAGGCAGACTTTGGTTCGGGTGACCTTGGGACTCCATAGAATCACAACGGCCAAACTTGCAAAATTCCGAAGAAATAGAAAAAATGGAAATTATGCTAGAGTTCACACAAATAGTGAATATGGGCCATCTTTCGTTAGGGTGACCTTGGGACCAGGATCCACCACCGTCGTGGTATCAAACTAGCTGGATTACGGCAAATTTCTCTGATCCACAATGGCGTCCCTGTGGTGTTTACGACCTGAGGCAGACTTTGGTTCGGGTGACCTTGGGACCAGGATCCACCACCGTCGTGGTATCAAACTAGCTGGATTACGGCAAATTTCTCTGATCCACAATGGCGTCCCTGTGGTGTTTACGACCTGAGGCAGACTTTGGTTCGGGTGACCTTGGGACTCCATAAAATCACAACGGCCAAACCTGCTAAATTCCGAAGAAATAGAAAAGATGGAAATTATGCTAGAGTTCACACAAATAGTGAATATGGGCCACAGACCAATACCAGGATCCACCACCGTCGTGGTATCAAACTAGCTGGATTACGGCAAATTTCTCTGATCCACAATGGCGTCGCTGTGGTGTTTACGACCTGACGCAGACTTTCGTTAGGGTGACCTTGGGACCAGGATCCACCACCGTCGTGGTATCAAACTAGCTGGATTACGGCAAATTTCTCTGATCCACAATGGCGTCCCTGTGGTGTTTACGACCTGAGGCAGACTTTGGTTCGGGTGACCTTGGGACTCCATAAAATCACAACGGCCAAACCTGCTAAATTCCGAAGAAATAGAAAAGATGGAAATTATGCTAGAGTTCACACAAATAGTGAATATGGGCCACTCAAATATCCAAGTAAGTATATGTCTATGTACGTAAACTAACTAGGGACCTCTTCTCGTTATTATAATTTATAGCACCGTTGTTATTATCAAAATCTTTACTATTACTTCGGGTCATTACTATTCTTATTATTATTATGTTTGAGAACATTCTGGACCGTTAAAATATTCGGCCTTAATCGACCGCTGTGTGATGCGCCATCCATTATTTTCTGTACGCACAGCAGAGGTGACTGAAAGACTTTTTAGACTATAAAATAACATGAGGCCTACCGAACAACCACGTCGGTCGACAAAAAATATTTATTGGGTGGCTTTTCGGCGCCTTTGCCCTCTTCAAAGCCGCACTGAGCCGAGTAGTTCGCTCAAGACTCGAGGATGTTCTCGACTCATTGAGATTCGAATCGATGCAATCAGGAAGACCCACATCGGAAGAAAGAACGACAGTGGACAATAGAGTGGGATCAATCCAGCTCTGAAAAAGGCGTCGGCGCCGCAAACTCGGTCGAATAGTTTCTTATTAACTTCATGTCAGTTTATCACTTAAAAGAATGCATCTTGATTAGTCACACCGAGGTTAAAAGAAAGTTGGTTTTTGGAATACCTAGTAGGTACCTCTTTAGGTTGTTAAGCTATAACGAGGTTGAGAATGATGCTTCTTCGTATAACGTCTCGACGTCTTCGCTTTCATCAGAGCCAATGATCCGAGTCAATGGTCATAGTCGTTCGACTTCTCGATGTGGTGTCTTCGTTGTCACCTATTTTTGTTATCAGCGGATAGTTGTTATCAACAACAACCGTCTGCATAAAAGAGCATTGTCGCACGAGTGAGATTACCTCGTTCCATCGGTACTACACTGAAGAAGACTCGGCTCGATACGACGACGAAGACACCACATCGAGAAGACGAACGATTGTGGACCACCTACGGACCATCGGCTCCGCTGAAAACAAAGACATCGAAACGTTAGCAGAATGAACATCCTTAACAACCTTGCATTGCCCTAAAAATCCGACAATGTATTGAATAGTACTTCCGCGGTTAAATGACGATGGGTTTAAAAGATAACAAGTCGGTATCTCTATCCTCCCGGAAAACTCTGCTCTCAATGTGTCGATCTCATGTTGGGCTGTTTTACCGCCATGTTGAGATAGTCCCATGTTTACTGCAGGGTGCATTTAAAAAGTGGGCCACTTACGCCAATTAGAACCAATTAATAAATGAACTGTTCTTCCTAACTAGTCGTGATTAAAACACCTACCACAATATGCCTGATATATGAATTATACAATTCCTGCATCTCTTTTTCCTTTCGAAAAGCGACTTTCTGGAATTCGCACCATACCGATTGTGTAAGGGGCGCGTGTGGCGCAATGGTTGGAGGCGCCACTGCGGCGCGCACGTGAAATGCGCCCATGGCCCACCAAGCCTTCCATTCCACCGGGGTCGGCAAATTGGTACCAGACTTGTCTGGGAGGATAGCAGCACTGGCTCGATACATCGGCCGGCCACCGCTGGTCATTGTAAAGGCCAGATATGCATTCAATCACCTCCAATGATGCTTAATGAAGTCGAATGCATGGCGCATCCCTCAGGGATTGATCAACGCCGAGAACTTTATCCTTTTTTTTAACCGATTGTGTACCTGTCATGCTGTAGACACCATCCTTGAAAAATTTACTTTCGTACGAATCGAAAGTTACAGCAAACTCGTTGTTGACCAGGACGAGTTTTCTGCTGCTCTTGCGGCGAAATACGCATGGGCATGTGTACTGCAGCGCATGTCTAAAAACTGCGCTACGGGCCCCTATTCTAAAGGCATGCCCTCAGGAAAGAGGACACATACACACATATGCACATCGAACGCTACTAAATTCTTTGCCCATTCGGAAATTACAGTGTGAGATCCGCTTGTTCACTTAAATAGTTTATGATAATCCAATCAAAACATGTAGATATGATGTAGAAAATACTAAACTTGGCAAAAAGCCTTAGAACAGGAGCTTCGTAAAAGAAAAATCGCAGTTCTTCCAAAAAGAGCTACAGTACATAGGTGATTTCGTCTTTTCGACTTTGATATCAACCTGTCGATCCAGAAAACCGGTGGGGCTGATAAAGAAACTGTAACAACGTAGGATAGCTTCGAACAAAGATGACAGCCGCTTACATCTTCAATATGTTCGCGCAAGTCATCGCATCATATTGGATACGATTTGCTACCGCATATGAGTCTCCACGAGAGAATGTTTCGAGCTTCGGAAACATTGAATCCTACGACAGGATGGAATACATCGTATAACATCATGCTAGTGGAAATATTATATTCAGATCCGACCTTTTAAACTGATTATTAATACGTTGTTTTTGTTCAGCAATCGCGAAGTTGTTATACAGCATACATTTAACTCCATAGAAAAACAATACAATACAACAGTAGCTGACGACTAGTAAGAGCAGCTGGAACTAAGACACCAACGCGCAAACTCCTCGAGGCCTTCTGGATAAATGCCAAAAATCCCGCAATGAATAGCAGGGAGAAATGCCCAGAGGTTCCACGCGACTTTGCCCCGTATCCTTGGGTCAATTTCTGATGTGGGATGGCGCAGTAATCAACCTTATGTGACTATAATCAGCTGTTCTAACTTCCTCATTGGAAGTCATGTAAAAAAGCGATGACTAAACTTGGCAAAAAGCCTTAGAACAGGAGCTTCGTAAAAGAAAAATCGCAGTTCTTCCAAAAAGAGCTACAGTACATAGGTGATTTCGTCTTTTCGACTTTGATATCAACCTGTCGATCCAGAAAACCGGTGGGGCTGATAAAGAAACTGTAACAACGTAGGATAGCTTCGAACAAAGATGACAGCTGCTTACATCTTCAATATGTTCGCGCAAGCCATCGCATCATATTGGATACGATTTGCTACCGCACATGAGTCTCCACGACAGAATGTTTCGAGCTTCGGAAACATTGAATCCTACGACAGGATAGAATACATCGTATAACATCATGCTAGTGGAAATATTATATTCAAATCCGACCTTTTAAATTGATTATTAATACGTTGTTTTTGTTCAGCAATCGCGAAGTTGTTATACAGCATACATTTAACTCCATAGAAAAACAATACAATACAACAGTAGCTGACGACTAGTAAGAGCAGCTGGAACTAAGACACCAACGCGCAAACTCCTCGAGGCCTTCTGGATAAATGCCAAAAATCCCGCAATGAATAGCAGGGAGAAATGCCCAGAGGTTCCACGCGACTTTGCCCCGTATCCTTGGGTCAATTTCTGATGTGGGATGGCGCAGTAATCAACCTTATGTGACTATAATCAGCTGTTCTAACTTCCTCATTGGAAGTCATGTAAAAAAGCGATGAGTTTTTCGAGAAGCTGTTGATCATGTAATTGCCATAGTTTTGCGTCTTCTGGTAAGTGTTACTGAAGTGTTTGGTTTAATAAATTGCATGTCAGCTAGCGTTTCCATACCCTTCCATGCTCTAGCGATTGCTGAACAGGAAAACAACGTATTCATACTCCGATGTTAATAGAAAGTCGATCCTGGGAACTGTTGATTATCAATTTGATTTACTACTAATCGAAAAGCGCTTTGAATCAGAGCCCACACTATTCTCCAGAAAAGACTGCAATTTTAACCATTTCAATTCAAGCACAACGATGAGGAGATTTTGGAAAACTCCAACTTGGGGAAGGATTCGAACACGTGACTACCCTTTCCGGGTGTTTACTTCGAGAAGCTGTTGATCATGTAATTGCCATAGTTTTGCGTCTTCTGGTAAGTGTTACTGAAGTGTTTGGCTTAATAAATTGCATGTCAGCTAGCGTTTCATACCCTTCCATGCTCTAGCGATTGCTGAATAGGAAAACAACGTATTCATACTCCGATGTTAATAGAAAGTCGATCCTGGGAACTGTTGATTATCAATTTGATTTACTACTAATCGAAAAGCGCTTTGAATCAGAGCCCACACTATTCTCCAGAAAAGACTGCAATTTTAACCATTTCAATTCAAGCACAACGATGAGGAGATTTTGGAAAACTCCAACTTGGGGAAGGATTCGAACACGTGACTACCCTTTCCGGGTGTTTACGTGTTACTCACTGCAGTACAGAGAATCTTGCTTTCCCTTTCTTCTAGGATGATTGCTGATGGTATCTTAATTGATACTTGAATGACCCGTCCTCACTGGTTGTACTGGCCCCAGCATAACCTCCATTTTTTGGAGATTTGGTGATGTCATCGTTTGCGTGAAAAACTGAAGAAAAGCAAAGGTCTCAGTGGTGTAGCGAGTAACATGTGATTCTTCGGAAAGGGTAATAGCATGTTCGAATTTGGCCTGGGGAACGAGTTTTGCCAATAGCTAAGCACCATTGTGGCTGTATTTCACATAATACCTGCAACGAAAAAAAATCGGCGGTAAACAAAAAATTAAACAATTCTTTTAAATCCTTAACCTAGGATCAGGATGTATCACACAGTAGAAACCTTACACATAAAAACTAAAATTAATATATAGATAAATACATGTATTACTGGAACAATAGAGGCCTCAACCTTTATTCAGGTCTCACAGTCGGAATATTTTATTTAAAAAAAAAAGAGAACTTCAGAAATTCCGTGCAAAAATTCTTATCCAACACAACTTGCTTTAGCCGGTTATAGTCAGCGGATTTTGGACTCAAGATTCGTTTACGCTCTGAAAGACGATCAGAATTGAAAGCGTCCTAGACGCTTCAGAATTTTGTCGGGAGAACACTGTAGTACAGCTCCAAAGCAACGATGAAAACATTGCACAATGCTATTTCCAACGATGTATGAACCTCCAGCTTGCACTTCGTATTTTTTTGTGGGGTTTTTTCCACATTGTACTCCTTATATACAACGAAACAAATTTATGACACATACAGCTCCAATAAATATCACAATGAAAGATAATGGAAGACTTTACAGTCTTCATATAAGCTCTACGACGTGTGAAGCTTTCCACCATGAGCGATCATCATAAGTCGCCCCACACACTTTTCAAACAAATGCGCTTCCTTCGGTGACAAATTTGTGGGTGGTTTCGGTAGGAAAATTTCATTACTGGCATTCGTATTATCTGCTACCACATCGGCATCCTGTCTCAAGTCCAATTCCAGGTTTTTACGAGCTTCCGATGACGAATGAAGTTCAGAATCCCTATTTATTACAACAGAACCTACATTAACTCGTGTATAATACTCAGCACAATCTATATGATCCACTGGTCCCTCAGGAAATTCTATTATGTCAGGCTCAGGTGGTGTGTCTTCACGAGTACAGGGTGGAGTGCTCGACGCCACCTCATCCGCTCGTACCGTCAAAGAGAGTGTCAGATCTGCACTTCTCCTCGAAGATACACAATGGTGGTGATCAGCGATTGAACACAAGGGGTATTCACATTCTGTAAGAGGTGGAGTGGGTGAGGCTAGAGCTGAACGTTCAAGGTCATCGACCCACTTTTGACGGCGCTGCCTTTGCAGAAATTCATGAAATATGCGAGCGGTCTCGTGGGGATGCATGGTTTGGAATGCCTGCTGAATTTCAAATGGTATTGAAACATTAGGCTGAGGTGGAAGAGGAAATTGGGGCAAATACTGAAAGGGAAAATTCAGTGATGCCTGATGACGCGGATAAGGTTGCTCGTAGTACATTTGTAATGAAGTGCCTTGAGATAACTGTTGAATAGGAATATTCGGACGATGGACTTGAAGAATACTTGGCATCGCTGTACCATTGTTCGCAGCAAGTCCTAATATTTCATTACGTTGTTGCAATGCGTGAAGATAAGCAGGAATCTCTGTCATTGGCCCAAATTTGGATTTTATATTCGGCAGTGGGCCTACAATGCCGAGATATTCGCGATATTTGTGATAAGTAGTGAGTTCTGGCTGAATATTTCCCCTGTCTTCGGTAATCAGCGGTTGCGGTCGCCCTACAAAGTGCCGGGCCGGACGTTCCAAGGCTGTGGAAGCCTCAGCAACGGCTGAAGCACCCAAAAGTGGCCGTAAGTCCCTCACTTCTAGTGTTAACTTATGAGAGCTGTAAAGTACCGGCTCCTTTATCTCTGCTGGTTTCATCTTACGAATGTCTTCAAGGAACTGAGCTTCATCGACAACAACCCTTCGAGGACGGATGAATGGCTGTCCAGGTTTCTTCGCAACTTGTCCAGCTTGTGAAGCATCTATTTTAGCACGTGGAACCGCTGGCTGATCAGGTGACGCTTTTGGATTGAAGATTTTCAAAGTAGCTCGAGGCACCTGGAAAAGTAACAACTATAGTAAAGTGATTTTGTAGAAAAAGCACCTGCGGTAGAGCTTTAAAAGCAACGAGAAGTGTGCGTGAAGTTTAGAAGACTTCCGTACATGTGAATTAATCATTGTCAATTCAAATAAACACGCATTCTATGATAGAAGAATCATCAAGACATACCACACGAGCAGGAAAAAGCGACACAGCTTTCACTGACTTCAAGACGTCTTCCTTACAAATACGATGGGAGTTCTGCGATTTTGTTTCAAGGCAAACAGCATCAATGAGCTGGAAACAAGTGCGATTTATAGAAGCTCATGAAACCTCCACTAGTTCACTCACCAAAACATCGATAACAAGTGAAAGTACAGCATAGACGGGACTTTCGAAACAATTAAAGGTCTAGCTATTATCTACTACAAAAATCATACTGCATACCGCTTCAAGTAGGTCATCAGAATAGGACGCAATAGCTCTCTGAGCTTGCGGGCTTAACTCCCTCCCAAGCATGAACGCTGAGTGACGAACACTGTGCTGGAAACAACAGCTTCTCTTCGAATTCATCAACTTCTTTAATAACCCTCTAAGTTCTCCGAATAATTTATACTTGTTGCTTAACGAAAAAGTCAGAACATAACAATATGAAGACGAGATGGACGGGCACTATTAAGTATACAAAAGTAAGCAACATTTCTGAAGAATGTACTGCATAGATCGAAATAAAGCATCATAGAAATCCTTATGGACGAGATAGAACAGACCGCATAAATAATCGCTGAAGAGATGACATGGTAGTAAGATTCTAGTCCTCATTTTTAGCTATCGTAAAATAAAAACTCTTAAAGAAAATTAACCAACTGAAAAACCAAACAAGAAATCGCCAGAGGCACGACATAGCAGAACGATTCCACTCGCGATTTTGATACTTCGCAAAACAATGACTCTTAAGGTAAACTAACCACCTAAGTAACTGAAGCAAAATGAAGAAGCTCCGATGGGATGTCACTTCGAACATCACTTTCTGCTATAACCACGTAAAAGAGAAGAATTACTATGCACAAAATATAATAAGTTAAACACACGCAAACAGCAAAAGAAAAAAAACCCTCCAGAAATGTTTGAAAACTGAGTGGACCACATCAAGGAAACTCCCCAAAACGAGTTTTCATGACGGCAATTCATATGTATCGTCCGTAATTGCAGATAATAGGAGCGATAGCGAACTGGTCGAACCCCGTTGGAAAAACTGTTAGTTCACGTCTCTTTTGAGAGCAGTGCTTCATCATTCCTTCTTCATGGACTTTCAGGGAAATGAGCTAATAAAGGTAGGCTTTTATGGTTAAATTCGAAATTCGTTCGACAAATGCGTCGAATTGGATGGTTTTCGGTGAGATTTTTTGTCTTACGAGTTCTCTCTGCTTAAGCACTTATGCGGAATACTGTACTCATCCAGAGTTTTCTGGATTGTTGTGTGATCGTCCTACTATTGTTATGATTTAAATTTCTTTGTACTTCTGTTTAGCAAACACGAGGTGTTATTTTATTTCTTTATTTACGTACAAGCTGACGTGTCGGCGGATTTCGCCTTTTTCAGAGCCTGGAAAGGTCACGTTGACTGCAATCTACATGGCCAAACACCTCCATAACCAAATAGAGAAAATGCTAAACCAAAATTTCAATCACATTGAACACAGAGTCCCTGCACACTCACCGCTTTCTATGAGCCTTCCACTTAATGTGTTATGTGGAGACCAACCATGATCCAGAGTTTGGCCATGTAGATTGCAGTCAACGTGACCTTTCCAGGCTCTGAAGAAGGTGAAATCCGCCGAAACGTCAGCTTGTACGTAAATAAAGAAATAAAATTACACCTCGTGTTTGCTAAACAGAAATAGAAAGCATTATTCCATCAATGCCGAGGTTAATAGAAAGTCGGACGTGGGAGTTACTAAATTTCTTTGCTCATCCAAATGTTTTCATATTTCACATAAAAAGTATTTATGTTTTCAGCATCATCGAAACTTTTTTTGCACTCTAACCTGTTCGCATAACGGGTATTCGGTTTGTCCTCTGTTATTATCGATTGATAGAATGTATGGATAAACTACTTTTCCACAAATTTACCATTATGTGCTTCCAGAATCGTATTGATTGCGTCCTGTAGACGCAGCATTCTGTACTCGTCACTTTATTGCCAAAGTTTAAAAGTGGATTATCGATTGGTTTTTGGCTTGTATCGATCAGTTGGGTTCTGTTCGACTTGCTTTCTTATGAAAGCCGTAACATTCTCTTTGTCGTTCTCTTATTTTCTTTTTTCTTCGCAGCACATTCATGTGTTCATCGCTAGTCGGCCGATCGATAAAATTAGGTCACCTCTATGCTCCGAGAATTCGCGCTCGTTTGGTTATTTCTTGCATGATTAATTCATCTAAAACCATTTCTGTCATCGATTAGCTTTAAGGAATCATTTTCATTCACCACTTGTTCATTACGAGCATAACGATACTGGGATATGAGCAAAACAGAGCTTCAGGTAGACTTCAAGCGCGAGATTACCTTTGCGGAGCTTATGTGCTATCCTCCATACTAACCGAGTCTCCTGCTTTTTCATTGAAACAGAAGAAAGAAAGGCTGAGGGAAAGATGAAGCAGTGGCCTCGGCTGATGTGATGGATAGCACGTGAGCCCCGGGAAATGGTGATCGCGGGTTCGGGGCCCAGTTGAGTTTCCCAGGTTTCCCAGTTTTGCTTGTATCTCAGCATCTGTTTAGTTGTATTTCACATAATGATTTGCCATGAAAAGGAGTAAGCACTGAATTAAAGTCAAATGATTGCGATATATTAATTAGTTACGAAACAGCAGTCACCAGAGCATGACGTCTTTTCTTTAAATTTGTTCAAGGACCACTCTTTCCTTTTAAATCTACTAAAATAACAACGTTGTTTCTTTTGAAACTGGCTACATACTTTAACACTTACGCAGTGGCGTGACTTCTATGGAAGTCGTGTGGTACGAAGGTGGTAGTCGCTTTCAACTTTAAATCGCCATATCTCATTTCGTAGTGAATTTCATTGGTTACAACAGAATTCGTTCGATTCGAAGAATCTTTGCCTACGTTATAAAGCTTTTCCTGTTCTACGGTGCTGAATATCTGATTGTCTGAAACTCGTAGCATGTATTTCTTGCATTTTGTTGTTTCGAAGCTCATACTTCAGAAACGAAAGTAAACGAACAAGCGGGCTTCTGTCGAAGAGGCCAAGGTGTTCTTCCTTAGGGTGTCGGTCGTATTTAGAACTGCTGGTCTTCCGTTGTAAATTTTAAAGCGATAAGGTTATTAATGTAATGTATCCATTGAAATTTGAATGGACACTTTATAAGAATTCTAGTCCAATAGGGTAAAGTCACTTTTGTGGAACTATGAGTTTCTAAACTGCTGAAATACTATGGGGGCCGAGAAATTATGGTCTCTTATTGAAAAATGAGGTTCGTCGTGATGATGTCAAACGATGTCTTCTTCCGTTTTGTCTTTGATTGGCTTGTTTTGTTCTTCCTCGTTATGTTATAACATTTTTAAAAGCTGTTTTTTTTAATGTGATGGTCTATTTCTCTCTTCTGAAAAAGTTTGTTTGTGAAAGCCATTGAAGTTTTACGTCTTACGACTGTACATTTCCATCTTCTAGTCAAAGCAGCAGTTTATCATTGTGATTACGTTTCTTGCACCATCTACATATCAACACATAGACGACCATCAGGCATATACGACTCATGCGCGTTTTTATGTCGCTGCTGGAGAAACGTATGCGCTAAGGTGGGGTAGCGCAGTTGTTAGAAGTGTAGTACAATACAGGCGTAGTCGTTGTTCTGACCTTGTGCTCCGAACTTCCGTTGCTAGTGTGCGGACACAATAATCGTTTGGAAAGGACATAATAAGATATAACCACATACTTCGTGCAACGGGCCTCTGAAAGTCGTTTTATAGGTCAATTATGTATTCGATCATTTTTACGATGCTCGAAAAGGTAGAGTACGTGTCGCATTCCTCAAGGATTGTTCAACGCCGAACGATTTATGATTTCAATCCTTTATATTTCTGTAGAGTCTTTCGCTTGGCACAAGAATGAAATATGAAAGAAAGTTAAGATGGATTTTTAGAAATATGTCATTTTCAGTGTTAATGGTCAGTGTTGTTAATGATTTAACACTTACGCGCCGACGTGACCTTTATACGAGTCATACAATGCAAAAACAATGGCAACTTTCAACTTTAACTCAGCATGTTTCAACCCTCAGTGGATTTCACTGACTGCAATAAAAACTGTTAGAGTCTACAAATTTTTGCCTACTGATTGATGGGACTCACAGCGCGCGCTTTCGCTTTATTTTGCGTCATGGCTCACACTTTGTGCAAAAAGGTAAATGAGCAAACGGGATTTCCTCCAGCACGACAGCATACAGCTCCCCAATGTATCATTTATATTGGTGGCTGTTGTTCTTCTGTTGAACATTTCAAACACGTGCATTTCGTCATCAGTTTGTTGAAAGCTTTAACTTTAAGCATGTTTTTGACGATAAAGGTATTGTGTAGGAATTACATATGCACATAACGCGATAATGGAGGGTATCTTCTGGGAATCTGTAGAGGTCGAACTCCTGAAATGTCGCAATGAGCGAGAAATTATCGTCAGTTTTCGAAGAACTAGTAGCTTCATGATGAAAAGCTTAACAAACCAAGAATAATAAGAGGTGACAGAAACATCTACAAGATCAGATCGCATTCACAGAAATATTTCGTTCTGTTGTTTCTGTTGTTTTTATACAAAACAGTGCTCGATTATTTGTCATAACTTTGCTGAGTGCTCGATGTTACGAACGAACTCATACTTCCATACTTCCATCTGGTTAGTAAACTCACAGGCAATATGCAGCCTCGTTCTATCATTTTCATATCAATTATATCAATATCCCTCCCAACGGTTTACCGCCTCATCGGAGCTGGGAGGTGTTGCTGAATGGGCTGCGATGTATAGTGGGTGGATTCATCTCCCTAGTAGGGTCTTCCATGCTGAAAAGGAGTCTGGTATTTACATTCGGAAGTCCTGCTAAGACTAAACCGATACCAATGCCAGGAATCACCGCCGTGCTCTATCAAACTAGGCGCATGGTGGCAAATTTCTCTCAAATCCAAAGGGCGGCGTCTGCCTGTAGCAATGACGACCTAGGTCAAACTTTGGCCAGGCTGTACTCCGGACTCCAGGGAACTACAATTGCTAAAGCAGCAAATCTACGGAGAGTGGAAATTATGCTAAGGCTCGCACAACCAGTGAAGATGGGCCATCCAAGAATCCAAGTATATCAATATCTAAAATAGATTAGTGCATTTTTATGTTTTTGGTGGTATGCTCATCGATTTTCTTTCATTTCCACAACGGATTTTATTCTTATAAATTCCCTATCATTATTCATTCATGTTAGCCCCACGTTTTTTATTCCTCTTCAATGAACCTTCTATGGAGGGAATAAGCGACATTGTCATAGGTTTTTTCTATTTAAGTCGCTTCACTAGGTCTTTATAATGTGAAGTGTGTTATTTGTTTGCAGGTGAGAGAAGAACTAATCCTTTAAAGAACTACACAGATCAATCATATTTTACACTGCTTCAGAACCTCAAGAATGTTCAAGGAAAAGTCTTGGATTGTTTGTTTCGTGGTTGTTTTGTATCCTGTTTTGTGTGACTTCTTCTCTAACGCTGTTCCACATCATTTTTCGTACGTTTGTTGATAATCGGCATAAATCTGCCACTTGACCGTCTGTTTGGTTGAGAAGTTTTTCACTTCGGTAAAAGTCGTAGTTGTAGAAATGTTTTCAAAATATTTTGAACTATCGATGTCGTTGTGACTACATTTATTCATCTGCGATGCCCTCGAATGCTTCGAAGCACTCTGATAGATGTAACGTGTAGTTGAAACGACAATAGGCGTGACCAGTTTGTCGCCTGGACACGTAACTCTTAACATCTACTAGGCTATTAGTTTCTCATCTTAAGCCAGTTTACTCTATTACTTTTTTCTATGATTTGGTTTAGATAGGGTGATAGGGTAATAGGTGAAAGCAATATTATCCTTAGCGTTATGACGTAATTGGCTCTACGTACGTGTATTGTCTCCGTCTGAATTGTTATGAATGAAGAAAGAGAACGGGAAATAATTATCGCTGTCATTTGTAGACCACAGTTTGATTGGGTCTATTTTTACATAGCCCGTCATCGTATGTCTTGCGGCCTGCTTGCAGGCCTCATTCACAGAAGTAATCGTATTCGGCTGCGGCTTATGGATCTGTCATCTTCCGTCTTCTTTGTCATGCTGAATGCTGATTATGGTCTTAATTTTTGGAGAAGATTCTTGAATGAAATTGTGTTGCTGCACAACATCCTGTGAAAGTAAGCAGTACTTTTCGCCATAAGATTGCTACTAGCGGTGCAACGCAAGTGGTGAGTGTGGGCTAATTATCGTAGTAGGTGTGAAAGTTCCAGAATCTGCAAGCTGCTAACAAACTAGCTTTGAAGGGCGAAACACCGGCTTAATATCGATGGTCCACTGCAAGCCATTCTATGAAGCAAATATGCATTCAGTCACCTCTACGGTGCTTATTGAAGTCAATTGCATGACGTATCCCTCAGGGATTGATAAACGCCTACGCTCTATTGTTTATCATCTTGGAACATCATGTCATTTAATTCCTTTTTTTTTTTTTGGAAAGTCCAAATGGGCCACCCTAGTTTTTGTGTGATATTGAGTTCTTTGTGCATCTATTGAATATTGTTAGCGGTCTTCTACCTCTATATCATAGTCAATATTGCCATTGTTTTTTGTCTTCTCATTCATATTTAATTCTCGTCTTTCTTTTCTTTTGGAATCGTAATTTTTTAGGGCTTTACATTTTCTCTTAGCTCGTTTTGGTAACGTTATTTTCAACTCTTGTCTTTTGTAGTGAACATGGTTGAACCACGTAGACCTTGGTGAGCGTCAACTTCCGCGTTATCTTTGTTATCTTCACCTTCTCGTTTTCAAATGTTCCTTTTAGCGTTCCATCGAAAGTTCACCGCTTGATACGGGCGGAATCGCCTCAACGGCAGCATAGGGAACGAATAAAATCGAAGTCGACCAGGTATTGATTAACATTTCCATTGACTACATTTGATCTTACATTTTAATTCAAACTTGAAGAATCTTCATGTTTTCAAGCTCTTACTGGTGAATTTCAAGTGTCGCATTGCCGTGACCCTGCCTGATGCGGGTATTACAAATTTCTGTTGCTGAGCCATTGTGATATTATTAACAAAGCTTACGTATAGTTCATTGAAATTCTATGATATATTGGCAAGAAAACGCGGTTGTTTTTCGGTCGTGTATTAGTAAAAGTGGAGTGTGGCCTGTTTCATGGAGTATTAACAACTGTCTGAACTGTGAGATTAGTCAGAGGTTTGAGTCAGACGTTTAAGTAGAGAAAGGCATCTGTGACAAATATTTAACGCTTATTGGAACCTTTTATTTTCCATTAAACCATCGTTTTGTTTTCGGTAGACATGTACGGAATTTTCTCTTGGATTTACCTGCCAACGGTTGTTAGTGTTGATCAATGAGAGTAACAGACGTTATGCAAGCGGTTAATGGAAGCTTCCTGTTATTATTACAAAATTCTCGATCTCAAAATTATAATCGTCTATTATGTTTGAACGAATTAAGAACAGGTTCAACGAGTATTTAGAAGAGGTATGTTGTTGCGAGAAAGAGCGTTTGAACGGAGCAATGATCATTCTGATATGAAAGGATTTATTCGAACTAGTATAGTTGTCCTCCCAACGATTTACCGCCTCATCGTGGCTGGGAGGTATTCCTGGGTGTTGGACTGCGATGTACAGCGTCCACCCGGCAGGGTCTCCCAAATTGAAAAGGCCTCCGACGTTTGGATCAGGAAGCCTAGCTAAGAGTAAACCAATACCAGAATCCACCACCGTCTTGGTATCAAAGTAGCATGGTGGTAAATCTCGCTTTGATCCACAAGGGCTACGACTGTCTGTAGTGGTGACGACCTGGGGCAGACATTGACCAAACTGTCCTCGGGATTCCACGGATTCCACAATGGCTTGACCAGCAACTCTCTGGAAAATTGTGATTATGCTGGGGTCCGCGCAACTAGTGATGACGGGCCGTTCAAGTAAGTAATGTTGTCGTACATAGTTGTGCACAATCGGCGTGAAATGTGTAGTAATTAGTTAGTGAATAAGTAATTAGTGACAGTATATTTTTTTCTTATTTTGTATGATCCGTCTTCACGTCTACTGTGGAGATCTCAGCACTTCTCACATTCGATTCGTGCCATCGCATCCACTCTCCACGAAAAACTTCCAACTTTTGCGTGTGGCTTCGGTTGCTGTCTGGGGAATTCCATTTCATCTTTAATGTTGTAGAATATTGGTCAAGCAATTCTCCCTGAAGTCCTAGGATAGCCGGAATGGAGCTCTGCGAATTGGACCGCAGACAGTGATTTTTTCGCAGATAAGTTCGATACCAATTTCCCGACGCCGGAAGAATGAGAGACTTGGTTGACCCGGAGAGGAATCGAACTACCACCATGCTCATCATGACGGACATCGCCATCACTGTGCGTGCTATCCGCCTCTTATTGACAGTATAACTCGTACAAAAGTTATAAAGGGGATTCTATCCACAGTAGGAACTTTTTTTTTTTTGAAAAATAACGGTTTGGTAGCCCATTTTCAATACTTCAACTGAATATGCCAGTGCTGATTAGTTCTGGGTTATAGTAAAAAGGATTCACCATAATACTGTGTAAGTGTTGAACGAGTTGAATTCGTACAAAAAGTATTTCATACCTTTTCGGTTTTTCGAGTTTTTTTTTTATTTAGACTTTTTTACAGTGATTTTTTCGCAGATAAGTTCGATACCAATTTCCCGACGCCGGAAGAATGAGAGACTTGGTTGACCCGGAGAGGAATCGAACTACCACCATGCTCATCATGACGGACATCGCCATCACTGTGCGTGCTATCCGCCTCTTATTGACAGTATAACTCGTACAAAAGTTATAAAGGGGATTCTATCCACAGTAGGAACTTTTTTTTTTTTGAAAAATAACGGTTTGGTAGCCCATTTTCAATACTTCAACTGAATATGCCAGTGCGGATTAGTTCTGGGTTATAGGAAAAAGGATTCACCATAATACTGTGTAAGTGTTGAACGAGTTGAATTCGTACAAAAAGTATTTCATACCTTTTCGGTTTTTCGAGTTCTTTTTATTTAGATTTTTTAAAAGTATTTCCCATTTTACTGATCGTCCAAGACTTTGTTTTAATCGTGAGGAGTTTTTATATTGGCGTAGTTTCATTTCTTTTGTGCTTTTGTCCATGTATTAGGATGTTAATCTATGATTTCTTATCTTTCGTAGAAGTAGGAATGCAAATGTGCTGCACTTCTTTTTGCAAGTCGAAGGATTTATTCTGATTCATCTCCGAATGATTTTTTTCGTGTTCTGATCGGATGACCTTCAGTGTTCTTGTTGACCGGCTATCTAATCTCCCGCATTTGTCATACGATGTTCTACCAGTTTATTCCAGTTATATTGGTACCATAAGTCCACATACAAGTTTTATGCTTTCGCCGCTGTACGCTAACATTTTGTTAAATAAAATGGATCTTGTATTTTGAACGGTAATTTGCTGGAGTATACGTTTGGCACGCGTATCAGTAGAGAGATAGTTTAATATGGCATTTTACATCCGGAAAGCCAACTAAGTGCTTGTGGCTGCAATAGATACCATTCTTGAAGAAAGCTGGTCTCAAGATGAAAACCCTTCCTTTAACCAAAAAGATATGCATTTAGTTGTGCTGAAATTTTCTTTATTTGAGAAAAATTTGTTGTCACGGACCATCTATGTATTCATAAATGTGCTGCATGTCTACTTGAATACATTAATGAGTGTGTAGGAGTGTGGTCTTGTACCACTTGGTTGGAAGGCACTCGAGCGGTCACCAATAAAACCTCCATTCGTTTCGTCACGCATCAGAGCTTCCCACTAGATTCCATTTGCTAGTTGGACATGAAGAATGACACAGTTTTGCTATAAGCACACAATATTTCTCTCTATTTTTGCTCCTATGGTCAAGAGTGCAATTATGGGTGGTCGGCGGTTATTGTGGGTTATTCTCTCTAGTTTGGGTTTACTCATACCTCCGCTTTTACCTGGAAGTGTCAAACACCATTTTCGTTCTAATGCCCATGCTGATAGGTTGAGCCCAGTGCAGATCGCAATTCTTTCAGACGTTGATGAAACATGTTCCCTTCACGAGCCGCATTAGGCAATTTTACTCATTTCTTTCATTCATAGTTGTTGTTCAGGATGAAAATTCAAAAAGCATATCCGCTGTAATGTTTTCTGAGCTCTGAGACATCTCTTGGTTAAAAGTAACGTTTGAAAAGTCGCAATAGGTTTATAAAGGTTTTCCGTGATACCGACTACTTCAAGCAATCTCTACTCTAGGAATTGTAAGGCTAAAGCAATTTTCTAGGACGTACGATATATCTTTAACCAACATGTCGTTTGTTGCCTGTTTACAAAACGTCTGCTCCCGGTGAGGCTTGAACTCACGACCTTCAGATTATGAGACTGACGCGCTACCGACTGCGCTACGGAAGCACAACGTCTTGAGAATGCTAAGTTTCCTTTGTCAGAGAAAAAATGGCGTAGTTGTATATTTCTATCCTACGACATCCTAGAGAATGCTTCTAAGAACATTATCAATGTTTTGTTTGTAGGGTTTTATAGGCTTTGTAGGATTCATTTGTTTTGCCATTTGTGTAAGTTACAGGCACTTTGGCAACGAAGCACCAGACGTTCCGCTATAACCGTTTTGAAGAGTTTTTTGAATATGTTGAACCCGTTGTAGACGGTAGACATGGCAGTGATAAGAATTAGATTCTTATTTTAACTCAAATGCAGTATTATTATTGAAGTGTAACACTTGTAAGAGTTATGTAAGAAAAAAAGGTTGGGATTTTCATTTATTTTCACTTTTAACCTTATCGCAACCATATGGCTGAGAAAGTTGCTGCCTTTGAGATGAATTCGACGGAAATCTCTATTCAGAGTTTTTATTTTAAATGTGTTGAATCTTTAAAATATAGGTTTTCATCAATCGTCTTGCTTGTTAAATGTGCTTGTTCTACAAACTTGTAAGAGTTATGTAAGAAAAAAAGGTTGGGATTTTCATTTATTTTCACTTTTAACCTTATCGCAACCATATGGCTGAGAAAGTTGCTGCCTTTGAGATGAATTCGACGGAAATCTCTATTCAGAGTTTTTATTTTAAGTGTTGAATCTTTAAAATATAGGTTTTCAACAATCGTCTTGCTTGTTAAATGTGCTTGTTCTACAGTCACAACCACAACCACTTTCTACAGCCACTGCTCTTGTGCTATCCTTGTGCTTTTTTCCACAACATTAATAGTACTTGAATATCGCAGTTGGAATTTTCGAAGCTGGTTTAACACCGATATCGATGCACCACATTGTTTGGACTTGTGACTCATCGACGTGGACATTTCAAATTTTTATATTTGTTTAAATGATAACACTTTCTCGTCATTTAACGCGTTTGTTGACTAACCATTGATTTCCTGTTTACGTGATAGTGTTGGTTGTCATTTTGATGTTATATAGTTCATTAGTGGTCTTTCAAGATCGCTTCTCTAGGTAATGAAAGAATTATCTCCAGTAGTGGTGTGGCGGCATTCTATACCAGGTAAGATGTGTTTGTTTTGAGGAGTTCGTTTTTCTTCTCTACACTTTAGTGGTAGCGGCTGTCAACCTGGCTTTCAGCAAAAGATGAGAAAAATGAGCGAAACTAGCAATGATTTCTGTACTCGTGCTTTCTCTACCTCTGCGCAATTTTGGTCTTTTGTTTAATTAGTTTTTCTTTGAAAATTATTAGTTTTCTTCAATTTAGAATTATCCATCTATTATCCATTAAGAATTATTCATCTATCTTCTTGCATCTTTTTCAAGAGAACAGGACTTGATGCTGAAGTATTCAAACAAAATTCAAAAAATTCTATAAAGCGTTTAATTTAACGCTCAGATTTTCACTCCGTTTGGGATAGATTTGACTGTGAATTCTCTATCGTAACGATTATTCATGAAAGGAACCTTTCCGTACCATCACAGGAATAATCACATCACTATGTGAGAATTTACCCTTTGGAAGGATTTAAGTTTGCACTATCTTCCATGGAGTAGATTAATACGGGAGAATAAGCGTGTTGATTCTAGAGTTAGAGAACTGGCTGACAGACAGGAGAAACGAAGAACCCGCATGGTGTGGTAGTGAACGCGTTACTCCTCGGAAAGGACAATAGCGCGTTCGTTCGCCACCGCAGTCACCTGCGGTCTGGAATTTTGCAAACATCTCAACAATCTTGTGGTTGTATTTCGCTTAATAACTTGCCATAAAAATTATAGACGGTAGAAAATAAAAAGTAAAATATCTTGAGTTAATATTAAGAGCCATTGAAACTCATGTCGATGAACCTGTAATCAAATAAGGATGTGCAGTAACAAACGATAGTTTTATGATTTGGACGCTAATGAAATCTTCATCCCTTCGACAAACGATAGTTTTATGATTTGGACGCTAATGAAATCTTCATCCTTTCGGATGATTTTCTTTCCTATTGATTGTATGAATTATAGAAAAAAAACTCGTCGATTTGGAAGCATAGATATCACAAGTAGTTATAATTGGTCTTTGTCTGTCTTTTTAAGTTTTGATGATTTGAGTTGTATTTTTAGAGCTGTAGTGGAGGAACCCTGCCATATTCCACAAGGCAGACTGCGTCGTGAATTAATTTTCATTGTCTTTCAGTGTTTTCTTTCAACATGTAGAGCTCTTAGACCACCCTTTTTGCAGTCGATCAATAACTAGCTACTGCAACGTGAACGTTTTTGGCGTATAGAACGGCATCTTTGATTTTTGATCGTTGACGCAGGTCGGAGCTTCGGATCCCATCCCTTACTTGTGTGGAATGAGATACTCCTAGCATCGTCATTTCGACTGCGCGTTCGATAACGCTGAGTGGTCCTTCATCCTGCTTACGAAGCGGCCAGGTTTCTATTGCATACGTTAGGGCAGGACGGAGCGTTGAGTCGAAAAGGTGGGCACGGAGTCGGGTGTTCATTGTTCTCTTCACTACATCCTCGATGCTCTTGAAAGTTTTCCAAGTCTCTCGTTTCCATCTGCTCAGCTCTGGAACTAAGTCGTCATCATACTGATTTCCACACTCTTTATCAAAGTCGGCAAGTATACGTTCTGCTTGGCTAATGCCTGGTGTTATAGGGACGATATCATTAGCAAAGGGAAGGTGATGTAGCTGCCGACCATCAATTTTCACTCCCATATTATCCCATTCCAATGTTCGCATGACGTTCTGGAGGGTGACGGTAAATAATTTTGGCGAGATTGTATCGCCTTGCCGAATTCTCCTTTTGACGTCGACGCTAATATCGTTGTAGAATGGTGAAATTTTTGTACAGCTCAGGAATCTTTATGTATTGAGTAGGGACTCCTTGACTACCAAGGCTTCCTTGACTGCCTCCATGGTGTTATAGGGACGATATCATTAGCAAAGGGAAGGTGATGTAGCTGCCGACCATCAATTTTCACTCCCATATTATCCCATTCCAATGTTCGCATGACGTTCTGGAGGGTGGCTGTAAATAATTTTGGCGAGATTGTATCGCCTTGCCTAACTCTCCTTTTGACGTCAACGCTAATATCGTTGTAGAATGGTGAAATTTTTGTACAGCTCAGGAACAATCTTTATGTATTGAGTAGGGACTCCTTGACTACCAAGGCTTCCTTGACTGCTTCCATCTCATTTGAATCAAAGGCCTTATGTAAATCTATGGAATTGAGGCAGAGCGGTCTTTTGTACTCTCGAGATACTTCAATGAGCCTTGTTATCGTGTGAATGTGGTCCATCGTACTAAATCCTTTTCGAAACCCGGCTTGTTCGCATGGCTGTCCTTCCTCCAGTGTTCTGTCAATCATGTTTAAGATGACTCGAGTGAAAAGTTTGTAGACGACAGACAGCAAGCATATTGGGCGATAGTTGCTGACGCCATGGTGTAAGTCACCCTTCTTGAACAATAACGCCATCTTACTGGTCATCCACTGAGTAGGGACTTAGCATTCAGGTAGATAACGTGTGGAGAGCCGAGCCAATGTGTTTATGAGGGCTGGCGGAAGGTTCTTCAGATGTTCTGATCTTATCCTGTCCGGATCTGGTGCTGTTCGATTTTTCACAGTTGAATGGCATGTCGGATTTCGGGTGGGACTTCTGGAATTGCGAGTTACCATGGATTGTCTTGTTCACCATGATAAACTCAGATAACCGCTCACCCTGTTGGTTCCATTCTAATCTGTGGGTTCCGATGTGACGTTGTTCAGACGTACTTCTTGGTCCAATCATGACATTGAAATCTCCAATGATGACCTAGAGGAATGTATGGTATTCTCTGTAGAACTTCTCCAAGTCCATGTAGAACGCTCGCTTCGACTTCTTCTTCGTCATAGTTTGATGTTGGCGCGTAAACGACGAAGATTGTCAAAGCCGGTATTGATCCGCATCTTTTTAATCGTAAACGTCCTATTCGGGTTGTAAGCTGTTCGAATGAATCGATCATCATGGACACACTGGTGTTGGCGAGAACGCCGACACCTCCTACTCTACTGTCGCATGTTCCGGGGAACAGTTCTTCTCCAGTGTCATAGACGGCGTTGAATGGGTGGCGTCGTCTCTTCTCGGCCAGGCCGATGACGTCGTACCTTATCATTCTTGCTTGCATGAGCAAGTCCTTTATCGTGGACGCGGATGCAAGTGTACGTGCATTGTAGGTATAGATCGTCACCATAGTTCTTCATGATCCAGGCAGCTTGCATTGGCCCTGAGATTTTAGCAGCCTCTCCGTACACGTCCTACACAACGCTACGAAATTGGGGGCTCTTTCGTGGTCAGGGGAATGAGGCTCGTTTTCTTTTTTTACTGTGTTTAGCATTTTGATACCCACGAATAGCTTGCTGGGCTCTGAACGTATGGACTGGGTAAACTCACGGGTAGCTTGCCAGGCTCTGATCTTATCCTGTCCGGATCTGGTGCTGTTCGATTTTTCACAGTTGAATGGCATGTCGGATTTCGGGTGGGACTTCTGGAATTGCGAGTTACCATGGATTGTCTTGTTCACCATGATAAACTCAGATAACCGCTCACCCTGTTGGTTCCATTCTAATCTGTGGGTTCCGATGTGACGTTGTTCAGACGTACTTCTTGGTCCAATCATGACATTGAAATCTCCAATGATGACCTTGAGGAATCTATGGTATTCTCTGTAGAACTTCTCCAAGTCCATGTAGAACGCTCGCTTCGACTTCTTCTTCGTCATAGTTTGATGTTGGCGCGTAAACGACGAAGATTGTCAAAGCCGGTATTGATCCGCATCTTTTTAATCGTAAACGTCCTATTCGGGTTGTAAGCTGTTCGAATGAATCGATCATCATGGACACACTGGTGTTGGCGAGAACGCCGACACCTCCTACTCTACTGTCGCATGTTCCGGGGAACAGTTCTTCTCCAGTGTCATAGACGGCGTTGAATGGGTGGCGTCGTCTCTTCTCGGGCAGGCCGATGACGTCGTACCTTATCATTCTTGCTTGCATGAGCAAGTCCTTTATCGTGGACGCGGATGCAAGTGTACGTGCATTGTAGGTATAGATCGTCACCATAGTTCTTCATGATCCAGGCAGCTTGCATTGGCCCTGAGATTTTAGCAGCCTCTCCGTACACGTCCTACACAACGCTACGAAATTGGGGGCTCTTTCGTGGTCAGGGGAATGAGGCTCGTTTTCTTTTTTACTGTGTTTAGCATTTTGATACCCACGTATAGCTTGCTGGGCTCTGAACGTATGGACTGGGTAAACTCACGGGTAGCTTGCCAGGCTCTCCCAGAATGGACATGGAGCTTATTTGTTGGAGGCGACTCCTAATCCTAATCGCCTCCCATATACTTCCCTATCATTTGATTGCAGGCTTTTGGCCGATTTGACTCGCAGATTACAATTCGCATAATGAAAAACACACACGAACGCACTCACACACGCATGCATGAATACGCCTAGCAAATACAGAAAGCATGTGCCAAATTGGCGCAGTAGAAACAGGGAATCCATCCCCTGGATCTACCTGCGTCTCAGGGAAGCAAAGCTCGCTTTTGGTCCGCCATCAACCCCCTATCCGCCACCCGGGGACGCGCCGCATAGTCTCGCGACTTATCGGCTCGAGATCCCTTATGTGAGGGAGATCCTGCTGGTTGCTGGTTGAAAACATCGGAATACTGACAGAAATGTTGTACGGTGAACCACATTGACGTAGTTATGCGTGCCATGCCTACTTCTAGAACGATGGAGACCCTTTTTGTATAATTCTGTCGTCCTTTTTCAACCACTCAAATTCTCTGTTTTGTGAAAATGCAAATGTATTAGTTTGATTAGAGCCATTTTAAACTGTGAGCAGGCAGTTTTCCTTTCAGAGGATCCTAAAGCTGAGTGATTGTGCTGTTGCAGAACAACCGCTCTTCCATCTTCCTAAACAGAACAGTTCTCAGTTGAACTACCACGTATTATCATGACTGTGAAACAACTTGGAGCTCTCCTCTAAATATAATGGTTCATAAAAAATATTTCCATCAAGAATCTCTTCAATATTTTTTGATCTTGCGAGACGCTACATGGCCTGATCAGTGTTGCATAGGCTGCATAGACTGGCCATCTTCTCAAATGTTGCATTTGACGCTCCTTTTAAGAAACATATGAGGAAATCATTATCCGACGATGATGGCTTCTATCATCATAAATTTCACAGTTGGCCGTTCGAAATTTTCTGGCCGCTTATTAATTCGAATTCATTTTACGGGAACCATGCGAGCAATTTTTCATGTTGACTACGTCTTACTGCAGCGATGTGAACGGTGCACACTCGTTTTATGAAACATGCTCATTGATGTATTTGGTTGCGTGTTGGTGTATTGTCATATGTAAGGTTGTAGTCCGTGTAGCTTGTAATCCCTATGGACATCAAATATTCAAGTGAGCGTCAGTAATGCGCTCATTCTCCCTGATGTGCGAGAGCTGCTTAGTGGGCTTTGTTCGCTTGCTGGATACCGTGATCTTCACACTTTCGTACGGTGACCTTTATTCGTAGTGTTTTTACCACAAAAACATATGCAGGTACTTCGCTAGTCTTTACCATGATGGACTGGATATTGTTACAGGTACGTTTCAATGGCTGCGTCGGAATGGTTACGGGTTTAAAGCGACGTTGAACTGTTTCACATATACCTTTCAGTCACTTGATTCCACACTTTCAGCGAGTTCTACGGCATAAAATCGGCAAAACAAGCGACTACAGGACCTCTGCACCTAAACGTGGTTACGAGTATAGGAGTCATTCTGGATTAGGAAAGGCAGAGCCTACCTCCTAAGTCCATTAGCATGACGTGATCGCTTTTGCTTCGTGTTTAAGAACTTGTTGTCTTTTCTCTTGAGACGAATATCGACATTGCAAGGACAGCCACCTGTGGACCGGCAACTCGGCTGAATACGACTGTTAAGAAGACGATATCGAAACGTCAGCCGAGTATTCTTCAAAACCACCGTTATTTAACTTCGGCATTAATATCAATGGCTTTCTGGATTATTAAGCTAGCACGAAGTTGATAAAAAGGTTAATTCGGCTAACGTTTCGACGTCTTCGTTTTCTTCAGAGCCGATGATCCTTCTCGATGGTCGACAATCGTTCGTCCTGTCGATATGGTGTCTTCATCTTTGTATTGAGTCCAATCTTCTTCAGTGGAAAACCGCTAAACCTCAGTCGGCAGCGCTCTTTTATAGAGGACGTTGTTGTTGGCAATGATTGTCCGTTGACAATAATTTGTTTTTCAATGGCTAATTCGTCCTGCAGAAGTTGGTCTTGTATTATCTAACACATAAATACCAAGTTATATGTTAGCCAAGTAGATCTTTTTATCGATATGCTGTTAGCTTAATAATCCAACAAAATGCTTTGAGGCGCTTAACATTCCCTTGCAATTTAACAACTCAGAATCTCAGATATAAGGAAGATTCGTATTTCGCTAAACATAGTCTTTATAAATACAAATGTTATCGATTTGCACCAAGAGGAAGTTGTTCCTTTCAAGGTCCATAATCCATTGATTCCTTCAAAGTACCAAATCGAGTTGTACTTTTCTTTTTAGATGCACCTTTTTATTCTGTAAGTAAATTCAAGTTATCCTCCCAACGGTTTACCGCTTCATCGTAACTGGGAGGTGTTCCTAGATGTCGGATTGCGATGTACAGCGGGGAGTTTTGTCCTCCTGGCAGGGTCACCGAAGCTGAGGAGTCCAGCATTTTCATTAGGAAGCCTAGCTAAGAGTTAACCAATACCAGGATCCACCACCGTCCTAGTATCAAAGTCAAAGTATCAAGGTGGTAAATTTCGCTTTGATCCACATGGGCTGCGACTGCCTGTCCTGGTGACGACCTGGGACAAGCCTTGGCTAGATTGACGTCGGGAATCTCCGAAAAATGGAGATTTTGCTAGAGTGAGTCCGCACAACCAGTGAGGATGGGTGGGCCATTTAAGTATCAAGTGAGAAGGTAATTCACGTTATGCAAGTGGAGCTAAATGCATCCGCCGAATTAATGAGAAAAGATCCAAATGATGGGGTGCTGTAACTTTTTACAAATTTGTTCACCTGAAAGCACTCTAAGTGCACTTCGTCAGTGTCAGCGGATCGTCCAGCTGAACCGCAATTATCCAAGAGCGAACGTACGCTTTAACTTCGTTAGCAGTGAATTTAGCGTAATGGATTCTTTAATGTGGAGCTTGGTTCCCATCTCGAAACCTGAAACTTCATCTTGAAATTGTTAACAATTATTACCTGTCCTCAACACTATACTTACAATTATAATTTCATAGAAAACTTCATAGGGGCAGTGTTTAGAGGTAACCATGTCGTGTGTTCGAAATTTTTGATAGAACATGCATTGGTTTGCAAGGTTTACTAAGTCACACACAGAATATGTCTTTCTTTAGACTTATTGATTACATGAGTATGAATTGATTGTTATTTGGATGTGGGTGTTTCTGGATTCGTCCATCTTTACGAAGAATCATGTGGATTCCAACATAGTTCGAATTTGACTCCTAATTTGCTAAATGAATAGGTTTTTTTTTCTCTGCATTCCTGAGATAACCATGCTTAAGCTTCTCGAAGTCGTCACTACAGTTAGTCGCTAGTCGCTGTGGATCGAAGGCAGCTTTGCTATCCATCGACTCGATTGCTAGTAGGACAACGATTCCGTGCATTAGTTTAGCTTGCTTGCTTGATGGAAATATCGATTTCTGTCCCAACATTGATGTCCTTTTTGAGTTTAATGAACACCACACTGTTCGTCGCATTTCGGCTCTCAACAACATATCGTCGCCGCAATGAGGTGGTGGTAAACTCTTAGGTCAACAGGTATACATTGCCGAATAGCGAAAATGTTAGTACGCCTATTTGTCACACTGTCGTTCAAGTAATGCATAGTTTTACTGTTTTGATGTAGCAGTTTGTGTTGGTATTTAAAACTTCTGCCCTGGTTTAAAACGAGAGACAGCCCAGTTCTGCAATCAGCGGTGTGAGAAAGAAGTTATAGATGCGTTATAAACGAATAGGTTTAGTGAATTACAAGAACAAATAAGTCTTAGAGGTTGATAATTTAGCTGTAACAAAAATACACAGGAAAAGGTGGGTAGCAAATTTTCGAAACTTGAACTTGTGACTATTTGTACTTGAATGTGGTTAGCATGAACGACATAATGCGGTCTCAACTTGCTTTGTAGACCGCAGATTTGAGAAAATATGAGAGTTTCAACAAAAGAGGAAAAATTTGACCCAACAAGATATCTGTTAATAATTGGTTAACAAACCCACCTAGGCATGTAGTTGGAAAGGATTTTAGTTGAAGATAAATCTACCAGCGAAATTTTGCAATTTCGAATTTTGGTGTGTTGGAAACGAAATGAGAGAACATAACGTAAACATTGAGGCTTATTCCTCCTACGATTGTAGAGGTTGTGGAACTCACTAGCTGTATTTGCGGCAGTGCTCGTTATACTGTCTTTGCTATGAACTAATCTGGATTTCCTACCATACAGTTTTGAGACTGTGACAACATGGTCATCACGATCACTTTCCTGTTATTTGAACGTTCTCGATAGTGAAAAAGTGTTTGCGGCAGTGTGCATAGCAGAATTGAGTCGACGTCGATCGTGAAATTGTTATTTTGATGGTTTGTTAGCGCATCGAAGCCCAGTGGTGGTCCACCGACAGCATCGATCCGTTGCTGATCCGCAACATAATCGGCCTATTATACACTAAACATTAGATACTTCTACGTTACTACACTTTATAACAACGTCGAATCCCCGATGGCCGCGATGAAAAAAGCAGTTGATAAGAGGAAGTCCGTTCCGATGATGTCAAGTAAAAATCGACAGCATATGGGTGCGTGTTTGCCGTTTGTTGCCAGGTTTTCTCTATGTTTGCTACATTCTCTTCCTTTTCATTATGCCTTATATCGTTATAATCCGCAAGTTGACAGTTTTTTTTTGTTGCATAAAAGGAGGAGGTGAAAACATTAACACTTCTTATTTCCCATTCAGGTTTGTGAGAAAATGTTCAAGAATCTGGAGTCATAATTCATCAGAAGACTCGATAGAATGGAACGTACTGAATAATAGGTAGTTATATGGTAAGACAAACTGTAGCTTTCCCATCTCACCATTTTCGAAATTTTTTCTTAATGGATTTTCACTTGGTACTGTTGCGAATAAGGGCGCGTGTGGCGCAGTGGTCATAGGCGCCCTGCAACACACACGAATCAATCTTCGCGCCCGTGATCAAGCTTTCAATCCGTTCTGTGTTGGCAAATTGGTACGAAACTTGTCTGGAAGGATAGCAGCACTGGCTCGATATATCGGCAGGCCGCCACGAGTCATTCTAAAGGCCAGATATTCATTCAATCATCTCCAAACAATCTCTAATGAAGTCGAATGCATGGCACATCCCTCCGAGATTTATCAACGCCAAGAGCTTTTTTATTGTTGCCAGTAGAGTAGGCAAAAGAGGGTCGTATTAGGTTGCTCGATTCATTTTTTGTTTTTACTCCATTCGTGGGTATGGAGCTAATATGCATCTCTTACCTTAATAGGTACAATTTGTATTGCCTAAATTTGACACATACGAATTCGTCTTCGCCATTTATGAATATCCCATTGGAATCTGTATCCAACTAGGATTTGTTAGTTGGAGAAGTGCACATTCACGAGAGAGACTTGTAGAGCGGTACTATACTGACACCAAATCGTTGTCCTCATGAATCGGTGGCAGTTCTCTGTTCTCGCGGCCAGAATTGTTCAATGGCGTCAGTGATTGCTGACCATAGTTTATTCTCTTTTGCAGTAATAGGTGGAGATGTTCATTCTCATACATTGAGTGGTGCGACTAGTGAACTACCAGATGTACATCGCATTTTGATCCCCCTTCACTCTAGTGAACGAATAGTAAGAAACTCATGGATTGGAGACAATCTGGCGCAGCACTACAGTCCTGTTCACTTTCGTATGTAGTAGGAAAAATATGGGCGCATGTAGTGCATTGGTTAGAGGTGTTCTGCAATACATACGCGGTCATTGGTTCCATCGCACGCCTTGGGGTCATCAAGCCTTCCGTCCCTCTGTTGTCGGCAAATTGGCACCAAACCTGTCTGGGACGACAGCAGTACTGATTTAATGCATCGGTGGGGCACGGATGTTCGTGTTTAGGCAAGCTCAGTCATCTCTAACAATGCTTAATGAAGCGGAAACCATGTCGCATCCCTCTGCAATTGATCAATACGGAGAGCTTTATTACTTCTTAATAGGAAACATGAGTTGACTGCTTCTGTTGGACCTAATCTAAAAGCAGCTTTACACGATCGTTACAAAAGTAGAAGGTATCTGTGTAGTCAGCGGAAGATGGTTGTATGGAAGTAAACGTATGCTGTTTAACAACCTTGCGATTGCTAAGAGAGAAAACGACGAATTCATAATTCAATGCCGAGGTTAATAGAAAGTTGATCCTGGGTACTATTACAGGAAGATGGTTCATTTAGACGATGCTTTAGTAGAAAACAGAGAACTTTTGAACGAACAGGGTACATGTTTCGGTAATTGAATCCGACTTAGAGAGTTCATTTTAAATTTATGCAGGTCAAATTAGTCTTTCGTTCGAAGGTAAAAACTCGAAACGAAACCGTGCTTTTTTTCTGTGTATCGTATCGATAGGAATATGTGAATATTTCTCGGCTGCCAAGGTTTTTCACATATTTCCTTCGATGCGTTTTATACAATTAATTGTGCGTTATTGATGCTTCTCAACCAACGTATCATGCTTCATTAGGTCCCTTTGAATGCGAGGTTACTAAGTGACTGCTTTAGTCTTGCGATCACGTCATTGGTTTTTTACATCAACAAAAAGTTGTGATGTAACGATATCAATCAAAATACATGCGCTAAGAAATCAATTCGTGGTTTTGAAAACAAATCTCGTTGCTAAAGTACTGTATACCAGTTGCTCAGTGTATTTTAAACTCCCACTTTGTACATCGAGAGTGCAGTGTTAGGAGTGTCTCGTATCACGCAACTGAGTGAGGGAATCTATCATTCCCACCAACATCAACGATCAACCATCAAGAATCAGAGACGTTGCCGCAAATGATAATATGTTAGAAATCAGGTTAGCTGAACACATGCTGCGTCTTAACGACAACTCACCCGTAGAACAGAGACGTTAGCGACTAGGCCCTATCTGATATCAAGAGTATTGCATCAATGGTTCGTTTGGAAATAAAATATGCTGATCAATCAGTGAGTCTCTACGGTGAATAGAACTCAAGTAACAGCTCTCGCTGGTGACTGGGACAGACGGAAACTTTACTGGCTGTCGTCTACTATAGTAACTAGACGATCAGTAGGAGAGAAGGTCGCATATATATATATGTATATATATATATATATATATATATATATAACATGAACTGGCATCGTGTACTGGCGGATGCGGATCCTAATACTTCTTGTATTCTATTCGTTTCATCGTATCCATATTCCACGAAAGTGTTCCGATTTTACGTGTAGGTTGGCCTTCTGCTTAAGAATTTTTAGTCTTCTGAATGTCGCTGAATGCTGATCTAGTCGATTCTCCCTGGAATTCTAGAATTACAGTGCTAGTGCATTGCCGGATCATCATCATACGCAGTCACCAGCTTCTGTAAATTGTACCTCGTACGTCACCCCAATAACAAGCCTGCAATCAAGTGTGCAATATGAATAAAGAATATCATAAGAAAGGCGCGATGGTTTTCGTCGCCCTTAAGTGTAGGAATCCACCAAACCTCTCGATTGATCGATCGACTGGAATTGTGATTTATATAGGCGATACGTAGCTTGAGCGATTTCACTCTCTACCGGATGTGATTAAGTTTGGTTAGAAAAGGTGCTTTAGAAACGTATGATAATAATGGTCATGTCGCACATGATGAAATAAGAAACGCCGTGATTCTAATCTACACACTTTGGACTTCATGTTATCATTCTTTGTCTAGAAGTGGAATTGTTATTTCAAGTTTAAAGGGATCACGACATACATCGGTATTGGTTTACCGAGAAAAAGCATTATGGTTTTGTTTTACTCGTAGGAGACTTTCCGAGGTCATTTCTTGTGCTGGTAGGTAAAGTTATTACCGTTCCTGTGTAATTTATGGCGAAAGCATCAGCTGAAACGGTGTATTCTGTTTGAGCGCGATAGAACTCTTTCTTTTTTATCAAATAGCAGTGTGTTTCTTATCCTATAGATTTCTTTTTAAAAATCATAACTGTTATGAAACAGGTGAAGAATATATACAATGTTATTATATGAATCACTGAAGTCCGAAAAGCAGTGGTGACTGTGTAATTCTTTATTTTGCTAACGATAACTTGTCTGACAGGGTAGGAATAAATGTTATCTAATAGTTCGGAAAGGTAAACGATAGATTGGAGGATATTACGGGCATAAAAGTTGTTTAATAATGGGTTTCGTGCCAGTGTGTAATCTTTATTGCTGACTTAAAAAAATTCTGGATTTCAGTAACGGTCGGTGCTGGCATTGATCCATCATCATCGACTAAGAAGTCATCGATTTCAACCAACAGCGGAAGTAGAAGAAATACGATAGCTCAGTTAGTGTTCGGTAACACAGCTCTAGTGAAACAAAATCCACTGCCTCAGAAGTACAGCTGGTTTCAAGCCGACGACGACGACACTTCATTAGCTGGTGCGTTATTCAGTCTTCTACGTAAAGACATGGATGATTCGCTGACATACATCTGTAGTTGGTTACCTTTGGGTCTGACCTCGTCGCGCGATTTCCGTTCAGCGTTTTCGGATTTGGAGAACGAAAAAATTTAATTTGTTAATTGCATTCTCATGGTTTGTGGTCGATTGCCATACTTTATCATCGTAAGCCCTACGTCCTTTCGGGTTTGGTCACGTTGGGGCATAAAAGGATTTACGTATTGAGTGGGTTTCGCTCTTCAGACCTGGTTCAGTTTCGCTATGACTGGTGTAAATTTCTAGGTGCGGCATTAATTTTGTGTCAACTCTCAGATTACTGTCCAACACATTCCTTTTTTCCTTGTCCAGCTCAATAGCTTCCCATTTAACTCTTAGAATAATGTGCAGCGGCATGAGAAAAAGCATTAAACAAGGACAACGTGTGATTTTTTTGTGAGGAAAGGTTTTTTCGCTTGACTATATTCCATCAAGCTGTGTTAAACTATTGTCAGGTTGTCGTGAGATATATTAAATAGACCGTAGATGAGATAACTGATGGCTTTTTTTCTTTCTAGAAATCTCTAGGAAACATTATCGAACCGGACAATGAACATTTTCGATGTTTTTAACCAATTTTGTTCCCATGAAGAATAGGAATTTTATGCCCCGTCCTCCTCCCTTCCTCCCTTTTCTTGAGGTTTTTCCGCATTCCAGTTAAGTAAAGCCTAATCTCATGCTGAATTGCAGAGGGCAAGGAGGAGTTTCTTGTATTGAAAGTACAACACTTCGTTTTTAAACAAACTTCTGTTTATTCCAATGTGATCTAAATAATTCATTTTTCAAAGTGGTAATTAATGGATTTCGCCTCATTCTCCGCTAATGACTTCCATCTGTAGATTTATTTCTTATAATATATGCGTTTAAGTTTGGAACCGGACAATGAACATTTTCGATGTTTTTAACCAATTTTGTTCCCATGAAGAATAGGAATTTTATGCCCCGTCCTCCTCCCTTCCTCCCTTTTCTTGAGGTTTTTCCGCATTCCAGTTAAGTAAAGCCTAATCTCATGCTGAATTGCAGAGGGCAAGGAGGAGTTTCTTGTATTGAAAGTACAACACTTCGTTTTTAAACAAACTTCTGTTTATTCCAATGTGATCTAAATAATTCATTTTTCAAAGTGGTAATTAATGGATTTCGCCTCATTCTTCGCTAATGACTTCTATCTGTAGATTTATTTCTTATAATATATGCGTTTAAGTTTACAACCAATAGTTTTAGGAGTTAGATTTTTTAGAGTTAGAAACGAACTAGGTGTTTCCCTAATTTGTGATTAAACGTTTCCTTACATCAAAATAACGAAAAAAAAACCAGTAATATATTAAATAAATCATCACTTTAATAGTTTTTACTTGATGTTAGCAGAGGAGTTAGTGGTACCCTAAAATAAAGACGTCGTCGGTTGGGTTGTCTATCCTGAGCTAACCAACCTTCAGCGAGACTTGTCTGAGTGGGTGAAAACACTGGCTTGGTACATTCGTAAGTTCCCTCAAGTCATTTTATAGGCAAAATATGCATTCAATCGCCTCCCACGATTCTTGTTAGAACCGAATGCCTGAAGCATATCTTAGGGTTTGAACAACGAGAGTGAGACATTTTCTTCCATCCTTTATAAGTCGCAAGCAAAGCATTTTACTGTGAACAAATCATGGAAATCCATACAAGACGATGTTTGCTTAGTGGTTTTATTACGTTGAGCCAAGCTCGCTATCATTGCTTTTCTTCTCATTGTGTGGTTTTATTTGGTTGTGTTTCAGTTTTATTTTACCTGGTTTCCAATATTTTCGCGTTTTCACATAATAGGCGAAAATTCCACCAAACCGCCTATAGTTTAAATATTAGTTATATTAATAAAATATATTTTCTATTGACTGCCCAATATTTGCATTTGCATCAGTTTCACAACGTCATACATACTGATTGATTAGGGTGGAAATCAATCAGCATGCAAGCTATAGTGTTGTTTTCTGTGTTCACTTCACTTTGGACGAGTTGTCATGTTACTCATTAGCCAATAACATGATAGTCTTTAAAAAAAAAGTCTTTTAAAAAAAGGATCATGTTCCTTTAAGAAAGTATTTTTGTGAGCTTTTTAAAAGGAAATGTTTTGGAGCAATAATCTGGAATTATGGTCGTCTTAAAATGCAAATAGTAGGTCAAGAGGAGCGTCGACGTTCTCACACGTCAAACTTCAAAAATGGCATAATTCGATTTTTCTCTAAGATCCGTATTGTTCACATCACTGTTCAGAGCACCAGTGGATGATGCCCACAGCGACCTTTGCTTCTCGTGTAGTTCTCTCTCATTTGAAATTCGAAATTGCATTCGGCAGTTGACGTATTGTCATGGAAAACTTGCCTTCGATTGGTCGGGCGCGCTGTAACCATTTGTTGCACGATTCGTGCTCCTCTCAGTGAAGCTTTTTTGGATGGATCGAGTGGAATTCGTAACTTACATTTTCAAAGACGACGGCCAGCCAATCATCTAACAAAATGTCCTTAGTCAAGGTTCATTGTGCGTTTGCCAAACTTCTTTCATTGTTACAGTAGAGGAAAGTGCTGAGAAGAGCCTGCAGTTAAAATGAGTATATCACGCGAAACGAAATTTGCGAAAGGAGCAAAAACAAAATGCTTCATCTTCTAAAACTTTTGGACAGCAACTATTACAATATTTATCGCAGATTACTGGAGACTATTTAATAGTTTTCGTATTGCTCAATGATTATCTATATCATATCTATTACCTGTCATCCGTTAATCACTGGGCGACTCGAATGAGTGCCAGTAGGGTCGGCACTTGTCCATGTCATGCATCAGAGCTGCCCAATGTGCTCCGTTGCTTGGGGTATACAAACAGCGTCCCGTTTCCAACAACATCTTTGTTTTCAGTATTTTTGCACAAGTGTACCCATGGGTGCTATATTGTGCTCTACCTTGAGGTTGGATGTGGTCTCATGTTTTTCGTGCTTTTCTAAAGCATAGGTAGACTTTATTTGATGGAGACCGCATTGAACCGTTATCTATGTTTTCTAAATTACTTTACGACATGATTTTGGTGGATCGAAGTGCTGGTTACAATCTCTATATACACAGAAACAACGAATATGCACGTATACATGATTATGATTGCGACTACTACGAAAACAATAGGCCGTTTCGACCAATTGCGTCTCAGTCCAAGTACACAGTCGTTTTTTACACGCGTTTAGCTCTCTTTTCGCCATGTGTTCCGGCGGTCAACCAGCATAAGACACTTCATCCACGAACTAGATCGTAATTACTAAAGAAATTCCACAAACTCGTATATTTTCAAGTAAAATTGTCATTTTGTGGATTTGCGATTTGTATAAATGCGCGCGCCCTGTCTGTTTTAGGTATATGTGATGGGAATGGAAACCAGACCATTGTTTTCTTTCTACTCAATAAGCACGATAATTCATTGCAGTGTTACTATTCTCTCGATTCATCATATCCACAAGGAGTATCTCATCATAAGGCTGCAGTGTTGCTTTTATGAAACGCTTTGATCGGGTGGAAAAGTCGTGTGAAATATACTTCCGCATGATCAACGTAACTGCACAAATGGGTTCATTCTTTGCTTGGCCCCCGTTGCAGTCTTGTGATATTTTATGCGGTGTTTACTAGCGCTATCTTCGAAGCACCTCCCACTTCACTCCATTCGTTTTACCTGCTCGTTTCTCGTCGGCGCCTGTATTCCGTTTACTGTTGTGTGGTCGTATTCTGAAGGTAGACTTCAGACCTCTTGGATTTATCGTCGCCATCGCGATTGCTTCGATAAGTGAACAGTATAAATTCGTTAACTGCTGGAACTCGCTGGATCTGTCCAAAGTGCTTGAGATCATTTGTGCTTTCTAGAATCCTGCACCACCTTGGACGGAGGTTCTGAATTCGTCAACTTTGTGTTGTTCACAAAGATAATTCGGTAGTGGTAAGCTTCTGAATAAATAAATAATTCGTCTATGGTGCTAATTGGAAACGTGTATACCTCATTCAAAGCTACATATTATTCCACAGCTACTAGGCCTATATTCTGAGACCTACTTTCAGCGGAGCTACAAATTCCGATTAGAGCATCTTCGTTTATTTCTTCAGTAAGCGAACTTTCATTGTTTCGCCTGCACCTCCAATTATTGGTGTGTCAATTTAGAAACTGATTGCGTTCGTGTTCGTGGCAGTCTTGAGAGGAGACACGTGGAGTGATTCAGCCGCCATAAGCCGTCAAACGGCGCGCAGCAAAGCACATCTATTTTCTTTCTTAACTTTGAGGCTTGCTGATATTGTGGACCAAAGAGCAACAGCTCTTCTTCTTATTAACTATTGTCTGTTTAAAATTTATTCTTGAATAAGAAGAAATTCTATGGACCTACGTCCTTAATTTGGCAGGATTCGGGATTCATTCTAGTACCATTGTAAATAAGAACTAAATCGCTTCTAAAGTTCATGGTGACTCGCTTGAAGAGCTGAAAATACGCGGAACTTTCCCTTGATCGAACAGCAGACAATTCAATACTCTCGAAAAGATTCTCTGCAATATTCGTGGTTCAAATTGCCACTCTTATTTCTGCACGTTATAAACGCTGAAAATGTCAGCAGCTATTGCTAAGAGGATGACATTTCGTCTACGTTCACGTTCTACCAGTCGACATCGTTCGATATCGTGCTTGTTGCCGTCGTCCCATACTTTAAATCTGCCAGCTGAATTCTCGTCCAATGGTACATTTTCTACATGATTTTCTTTCTTATTCATGGTTTAAATTATCCTGGAAATTGTGCTGAAACTTTAGGATATTTTTAAATCCGAAAATTTTCTGGAATGGAATGTGTATTGGTGTTGGGGACGTTGTTGGTAGTGTTCAGAATCAGACCAATGCATCAACCATTTAGCGACCATTGCACGCTTGTTATTCTCAATATGTGACAGTATGTCAACCTTTCGTATTGGAAAAAACGCCTATTCTAGTGTTTTTCTTTTCTTGTATGTTTTCAAAAACTCCATTAGAAGGGAACCCGTCCTCAACGCTCTCCTCCAGTCCACATTACCTTAGCACAGCTACCTCAAAAATTCCAAAGAGAATTGACTCGATCAGCATTCTATTGAATGCGAGTGAAACCAATCGAATGCAAGAATTTCTCGGATCCGCACAGTAGCTGTGATGACGTGTTACATAAAAAAAATTGTTTTAATAGAATCATGTTCTCCACTACGAGTGATCGATATTTATGGAAGCACTTTTTTCTCAAAATGTAAGTTTCTGCGAAGGATCCGCATGGTGTGGTGGTGAACACGTTACTCTCCCGGAAAGGACAATAGCGCGTTCGTTCCCCACCGCAAACACCTGCGGTCCGCGGTTTTGCAAATATCTCAGCATCGTTGGAATTATATTTCGCAATATACCCTGCCATTAAAAAAGAGTAGGCAATGAATAATAAGTTAAAATAGTAGTCTGTTTAGCTATGTCTTTCTCTTGTTGACGCTTTGCGATATTTGAACATTATGGAAATGGGAGCTGTGTATCGCTCAAACGCTTTTGGCCTCTTTTTTGTCCTTTAATTATACGGTATTTAGTTGTTTATTTTTCCAATTATACTTGTATACTTCGTATGTTCTCTAATCCTGCTATTTATGGAACGACATAAAAGCAGGATCCATACATCAATGAAGTCTCATTTCGCCATGTAACAATCCTGAGCCACCGAGTACACTCCGATAGTTCTTCAAATATAAATATTGTCACACTTTCAATGTAGACGTCTTCGTTTTTCTCATTTGTAATGTTTTTGCGAGAATTTGGCCACGTCTAGAAAAGTGGGTTGTGTCACACTCTAGGTTTACCTTTAACTGGCCCATTATTTTGAGAATTCCGAAGTCTTTCTATAATTGCTTAACCTTTTATTTACTTGCCTATTATTCCGTGACGGCAAGGTATTATGTGAAGTGCAATTTGTGTTAATGTGAATGAAACTTGGACCCAAGGCCAGATTCGAACTCGCAATTACCCTTTCGAACCGTTCTGTAAATACCTCAGCATCACTGTGGTTGTATTTCACAAAACACTCTACGGTAAAAAATAATAGGCAATGAATAAAGAGGTAAGCATTGTGATCTCCATTACAGCCCCCTCTTAACTGGGTTCAATGCCGATTTCTGCTCTAAAAATCATTCCCGTTGATGGGTGATCGCTGATGGCACCGTTCGGGTAAAAAGTTGGCTAAAAGGCAAGACAAGGACCTGAATGGTATATTGGATGCTTTTCTTGTTATTGTTTGTTGTTTGCTAAATTCTCTTGCAAAAAGAAACATATATTTTTCATGAAATGAAAGATAAATTTTGACATATAAGCATAATGAGGGTAATGAACGAAGAAGAGCAGTTAAGCAGTCTATCCACCACCATTATACGATCTAAATAGTGTATTCAAAGTCCACCTATTGACCGCCCACAAGCGATCCGAATAGTGGGTTTTAGAATGAATATGGTCGTTCGAGTATTGTATATTTTTTAATCGGGTAAGTCTATGCATAAAGATGTTTCGCGAAAAGTTTCTGAGTCACTGGTCTTCCAAATAAGAGTGAGGTGTTAGAAATTTTGGAGAAGTTGCTTAAGAATGGTCAAGATAGAAACATCGTTGACAACAGTTGAGATTCGTGATATGATTGTCGATGAAGGCGTTCTTCGTGAACGAAAAGATTTGCCGTGTTATCGAGTGAAAAAGCCGAAGGGAAAACAATGTATCGAGTTGCACAAATGCACATACGGATTCGAGTTCAGTGAATACGATGACGTGAAGTCAGAATCGGCGTATGTCACGGCTTTTCCAATTGTTCACAATAAGGCAACTAGAAGGAGAAAACTGGCAATCTGTGCGATCAACTATGAAAAATTGTCCTGAAAGTTTCTGCTTCATTTTCTTTTCAATGTAGATTTTTACATCTTCTTCTTCGCACTATTATTTGACTGATTTAGAATCCGACTATTTGCCACCAGAGAGCACACAACCAAAACGTTGCGTTAGTACTGTTACGCATGAATTGATAACACGTCCTGCGCATCCGCCCAAGAGTGGTTCGTTTCGATTCCCATTATTTTCCATTCATTAACTTATTTGGGTTTTTTACTACTATGGCGCTTTCCCTACTTTTTGTGTGGGTCTTTTGCTTTATTGTGTGTCTTTTCTGCATTTCTTTTTAATACAACGTCCTCATGGGGTGAGTATACTGTAGTTTTTCGGATATGTGTATGAAATAAGAACAGTGATTGCTATAAAGACCGTTATGCTTTAGAATACTTATCGATTTATGGCCTACATTAATGTGTTTTCTTTTGTTTTTGTTCTATAAAAGTGAGCGTTGTTGAACAGTTCGTCTGATTTGAAAACGTTTAAGCATCCCTTTGTATGGGGCGTGCGATGCGTGTGGTTGTTGTTGGAGGACGTCGTGTAGGCAAAACAGCTATATTGCGACAAGTTGCGTGTTTTGAGGATATCACGTCGAAGGTCGTCAGTTATTCTTGTTTTCCTTCATTGTTCTTTGCGAATATTTCGAAATATCTGCAACTGTAAGGGCAACCACTTGGGACGTGTACCTTTAAAGGTGTTCTAAAATACAACGATCCTTGGTTCGATTCGGCATGCTAGACTAATCAGGTCCACAATCCTGCCAGGTTTACAACTTCCCACTAAACTTGTCTGGAGAGATAGAAGCACTGACCAAGGAGACTCGATAGGCCCCGCTAGTCGTTGCATAAACGATGTATGCGTTGAATCAACACCATAATGCTACGAATAGAGTCGAAAGCATAGCTCCTTCCCAAAGAATTGATCAGCAGTGAACGCTTTGTTCTTTATGCTTCGGTGTCGAGAATGTAGAGCTGCGAAGTGTGAATTTCTCATGAGGACTTTTACAGAAACTCTGTTGTTGTAGAGACTTGTTTCGTAACCTCATTTTACACAAATGTGTAGAAATTTCTATTAACGACCTTTAGGAAGACGTTTAAGAGTGCAATACTTTTAGAGTTTTGTGCTAAAAACTATTAACAAGGCGAATCGATGATTTTAACTAGTTTGGTTTTTTCTGTTCTTTATTATCTCTTCAATGAATGTCTCATAACCAGTAGGGTAGTTTTCCATGCGAACATAGACAATGAATAGGTACGTTGCCTCATTGAAATGAAATGAGGGTTCCATCTAAAGCTGGACCATTTGAATGGATTTGAAAACACACGACAGGTAGATTGCATAACTTTGTTCTAATTCTTGGAAGCGAGAAAGCTACTTTTAGGTGGGTTTGTAATTATAGCAGTTAGCCCTAAAAGTCTTTCAGGAAAGCAAGTTAAAAGGTTTCGCCACTTGATATACTTCTTGTTAAATAATCTTTTCCTGATAGTTAGCCTTTTTCAATTTCCTTGATTGTCATTTGTCTGGATGGTATTTATTTGAGACGATAGGGTTGCATGACAGTCCTGCGCTGCAAGTCTTTGAAAGTCTTTTTTATTAGTTAACTGGATGCACTATGCTTTCTTCTCAGTTAGTCATCTGGATGCATAATACTATCTCGAGTTCTTTTATGAATTTTGGTTTCATTTATAGAAGTATGAGCCGACGATCGACGACACCTACCAAGTGCTTTTGGAAGAGGCCGATCGACCCCGAGAAGTGTTAATATTTCACGACACGGGCGGTGTTGCAGATCACGGTCCTACCGAATTAAAGAGGCCATATTTGCAAGTATGTTTAGGTACTTCTTGTGCACTTATTTAAGATTTGTATTTCGGTAGGTAATGAAAACGCTTTTATCGGTCCATTTTCATGTATATGGGTCTTGTGAATAACCAGAATGTTCCGAAGAGGACAACATTTCATGGGCATGTTGCACTTTGAGTTCTAGAAAGATGAAACCTGGTTAAAAAGAGAAAGCAGAAGGCTACCACGTTCAGGTGGCAGATGCATTTGTCATAGTCTATTCGGTAGCTGACCATGAATCGTTCAATAAAATGGATTTGTTGAAAAAATTCATCGAGAAGCAATTCGGGAAAGATCGAAAAGAGGTTTGTTGGATTGCGTTTTAAATCATTCGCGCGTCTTGGCAGTATTCTTACATGTATTTCCGTTTTATACCACTGCTTCCTTAAAGGCTTTACGATGGCCTTAGAACGTTGGGAGATCTTTAGATTTCTTCAGAAATGTGTTCTTTTTCTCAAATTTTAGTGAGAAATAGTGGTAGAGAACCACTTTGTTTTTTATCGTGACAAAGTTGGAGGAAGCTAACGATTATGAGTAAATTAATAATTAGATACGAGAACACTTGCATTACATCTCCATCCTACACGAATCGTGTTGCTTCAGCACAATTCCAATTCGTATGATACTTTAGTAGTTTGGGAAATTTTTATTTGTCTGAGATTCTTAATTGGCCATATGGGGATTTTCTCAAGTCTTCACCACAGGAAGATAGCGAGTCTTGTGAATAACCGGTACCGCGGGCTCAGCAAACACTACCCATCGTTTCGGCGTCGGCATATTGGTACCGGACATGTCTGGGAGGGTAAAAACACTGACTTGATATATGCGTAGGCCGCCGCAAGTTATTGCGTAGGTAGCATGTTGGGTTATCTTTACGGTGCTCGATGGAGTTGAATACATGGCGCAACCCTCAGGAGTTGATCAGCGTCGAACGCTTTATCGCTTTAGTTCTTAATAAAAACATCTCTTGTGATAGGTGATTGCTTTACGGACCGGAAAGTGATCCATATATTTAACGGGTAATCGCACTGGTGATTCATCTAAACGAGTTTGCAACTTGACATTGGACAAACCAGTCAAGAACTTCATTAGCAACCATATACCTTTTATTTTCTTATGCTGTGAATCATGAAATCACCTTCTGCTCACAGAAATTCAAAAAAAAAAGAACTGCAATCATCGATGATTGACGTTGATGAATAACGGAGACAAGCGTAAACCAATGACGAAGACAATATGCTGCTCTTTCATGCCGTGTGGATTTGAGGGACTAATACGACATGCTTGATTTCTCATATTTAAGCTAATTTAAGCTCATGAATAAGTATTACGATTTAGAACTTGCTGGCCGTCATTGTAAGGGGTGAATTTTGAACTTCAGTTTCGTTCGTAGGCTGTTACTAAAGCGTATATTACACTTGGGGCTGGCGCATGTGTAAATATCTAGTTCAGTTGTCACAAATCGTTGATCTTTTCAAGTATTTTCTTCTTTAGTAGCGTTTTTTTTATTCAATCGACAGTAACTGCTCGAACTACTGGAAACAAAGGCCATAATAATGGCGAGGGATTAAACCGTTGGGCGTTAATCAATTCACTAAGCATGTGCCATGCCATCCCTGCTCCATTTAAGCATCGCATAAATGATTAGTTGCATATCTGGTCGGTACAGCGGCTTAGGGATACATCGATGTATCAACTTAGCGTTTTTATCCTTTTATTTTTCATTTGATAAAATACGTTAGGAATAAGTATAGATAAAATGGAATACTAACAAAATCAATAAACGATAAATCTATAAGTCTGAATATATAAATCTATGAGAGGATATTTTAGGTACCGATTGTTGCTCTGGGGAACATGAAAGATTTGTCGAATCGTAAAGTCGACAGTGATTTTGCCTACAGTTGGGCTGCACGAGAACGAGGTAGGGTGATGCTCTAGAACTATTAACAGTAGTGGGTTGCATCCATTACTACGAAACCTCTCCAAGAAACCAAGATTAAAGACAGTTGTTTTGTAAGAAGATAATCTATGACTTTTCAAGAGACTTTATTTTTTTCTGAGTTCCGATTTCTTTTAACTCCGTTTCATTTTCACCTTCTAACAGAGGCATATTTAAGCGCTTACAGTAATGGACGATTTGAATCGTACACGTTGAACATACCAATGGAGAAATCAGTAGCACGACAACAGTCGGTGTGGTTGGCAATCGATTTTTCTTAGCCGCATGAGGGAAAGAATAAGAAATGAATTGAATTGTTTGACATTAACTAGCAATATTAAGCAGCGAAACACTTCAATCTCCGCTTTGACAAGATTGATTTTGACTTTAAGGAATAACGTTTGATTTATTTTAGTCCTGAGGTATTTTGGAATTAACTGTAACGTGCGACCTAAGCGAGTAATATTCTCATGAAGCCACTACAGATTGCTCAAGTTACCGAAGAATCGTGAGACTGCCAGTGTTCCATTGAAATTAATTACTGTGGAACAATGTCAAGAGTTCCAGAAAAGAAACTGGTCGCTACTTTATTATGAAACTGAAATTTTGTACTGACTGATTCGGAACCGTTTTCAGATTTTCAGAAAACCCATGAAAAGTTTTCTAATGCAAAAGCAGTTCATTTTGTTTTGTTTTCGTAAAGATTACCGCATCGTTGAATTGTTCGAAATCCTACTAATACGGTGACGAACGTGTTTTGTAGTATTTTTTTTAACGCATTCGCGACAGAGCCGGTTTTTGGACAACGGACGATAATTTTTCAATAACTGGAGCACTTGAAAATCTGAGGGTTTCGCAGACTTCTAGGGTAGACTTTGCGTCCTAGTTTTTAGGGGGCTTGTATAGTTTTCCCTACCTTTCATTTTCATTCGAAGATTGTTTGAAATTCTTCATTCTTGTTCAAATTTTTTATATTTGGAATTTTAAAGATTCAAATGTTTAACACTTTATGACAATCTCGGCAGTGCCTGACATCAGGACATTCGGTGACATCATAGTATAGTGTCAAGCAGAATTTCGCATGTCTAGTCGCCGCTTACGAAATAACCTTGACGGGACTTTACGAGCTTCTGAAACCCTAATTTAATCGTGTTAAAGCAAGAAAAAGCTCACGCCTTCTCAACAGTGATCTATAAAAGTTTTTCATATCAGTAAAGAATATTTACTATGATCTAGGACTCGTTTGTCTAAAGTTCGAAAGGCAAATTGTTTTCGCTCATGTTGGTCATATATGACTCATTGGACCGTCGGCTCGGATCATCAGCCCTGAGGAAGACGAAAATGCCTAGTTGTTAGCTGATTAAACATCCTTATCAACCTCATGTTATCTTAATAATCGAAGAAGGTACTGATGCCAATTAAATGACGGATGGTTTAAAAAAATATGACTCATATTGTTAAAAAAGGGTTAACTGTTGCCATAAACGAACGATGTTTTTTTTCTTTTTCTTTTTTTTTGAAGGGAAGGAGGGGAGTTGTAATAATTTTTGGTCGGTTCAGTGGTGAAGACTAGAAAATCGCGGAACATTTTGAGAGGAATCGTTAATTTGGAACGGATTTACTGACACAAACCATTAACGCTGGCACAGTTTTTCTGACCCCTGCTACATGAGAATACTCTAATTTCCGTCTGTTACGAACGTGTTCGCTTTCCAAGAAGAGACGATAGTTTTTCGATAACTAGAGGACTCGAGGGATTCGGAACATGACAGTGTTAGAAAAGGACTTTGTCGTCCCATCGTTTTATGCGTGTGATAATTAAAAAAAATATGACTCATATTGTTAAAAAAGGGTTAACTGTTGCCATAAACGAACGATGTTTTTTTTCTTTTTCTTTTTTTTTGAAGGGAAGGAGGGGAGTTGTAATAATTTTTGGTCGGTTCAGTGGTGAAGACTAGAAAATCGCGGAACATTTTGAGAGGAATCGTTAATTTGGAACGGATTTACTGACACAAACCATTAACGCTGGCACAGTTTTTCTGACCCCTGCTACATGAGAATACTCTAATTTCCGTCTATTACGAACGTGTTCACTTTCCAAGAAGAGACGGTAGTTTTTCGATAACTAGAGGACTCGAGGGATTCGGTACATGACAGTGTTAGAAAAGGACTTTGTCGTCCCATCGTTTTATGCGTGTGATAATATGCATGTTATCATTCGTTACATTTTACTATGGCCCATCATGCAGACACATTGCTATCAGCATTTGAGAAATATTTCATAACCAATGCTACGCATCGAAGTCAATATATGTGGTCCGCGATGCTCGTCCAAAGGACACCGCTTACCGCTTACTTGTGGTTTCCGTTCTATTGTTAAAATTCCTTTGTATGTTTTCCATGGTTTTTCAACCTCCACTTATCTACTTCGCTATTTTTTTTATACTCGCACATTCTGTGCAACAGCTCTAATTCATTTTGAAATAATAGTTGGTAGGCTGTCAAATCACCCGTTATTGAACTAGTCAGTAAACTTTAACAAAAAGATTTTTTGTGTATTTCTAAGTGCAAAGTAGGGCCTTTCGTGGGTGTCACCCGTCACAACACGTGTTAGGTAAGCTATCGGTTGATTACAGAACGTATACGAAATGGGTTCAATGTGTTTAAGAATAAACTATCAGGAATAAAATGATCCCTCCTGTGGCTCATACCGACTACTCAGGGGTCGGGCATGAATGTATAGTAAGCACAATAAATATCCGTTATGTCTTCAAGACCAATATCTAATTCCAAAATTCTTAACACATTGTCGATAGCTCACGTTTTTCAAATTTCTACCGGTGTAGGAATAAATTAGAATTCAATACAAGGTGCAGTGGCATGGGGAAAGCGATATTCGTTGGGAAAAATTTTTCATACTGACCCTTCAAGTATTTGGGCATGTTAGTAAATGTATGACTGATATTGTCGTCAGCGATCAATGACAGTTTTAATTTTCGCCACATTATATAACCTGTATCACCTGTAGTCCCGTTGATAGTGACTCGAGCGGGCGCCAGTAAATCCTCCATTTTTCCCTGTCGCGTGCAGGCGTAGCCCAGTGGATTCTGCTCGCTCTAGGGACTCTTCGAGCATCATATCTTTCTTCTAGGCTCTTCATGAAGAACTCTGACTATCGGGTCCGTGGTCTTCCTGCAGTACGTTTAACATCCCGAGGAATCCAGTCACTAACAGCCCTTGTCCATCGGTTATCATTCATACGCATTACGTGTCCGGCCCACCTTCGACTATTTGGCGTATAGAACGGCATCTTTGATTTTCGATCGTTGACGTAGGTCGGAGCTTCGGATCCCATCCCTTACTTGTGTGAAACGGGATACTCCTAGCATCGTCCTTTCGACTGCGCGTTCGATAACGCTGAGTGATCTTTCATCCTGCTTACGTAGCGACCAGGTTTTTGACGCATACGTTAGGGCAAGAAGAACCGTTGAGTCGAAAAGGTGGGTACGCAGTCGGGCGTTCTTTGTTCTCTTCACTGTATTCTTGATGCTCTTGAAAGCTCCCAAGCCGCTCGTTTCCTTCTGCTTAGCTCTGGAACTAAGTCGTTATCGTATTGATTTCCCGACCTAGATAGACGTAACTGGAGCATTCGGGGATGTTCGTTCCGTTGAGCGTGAATGGGGCAAACGAAACCAATCTGTTCTTCATGAACATCGTTTTCTTTAGATTTAGTCGAAGACCAATATTTCCACACGCTTTATCAAAGTCCGCAAACATACGTTCCGCTTGGCTCATGTCTGGTGTTATAAGAACGATCATCAGCAAAACGAAGGTGATGTATCTGCCGACCATCGATTTTCACTCCCATATTATCCCATTCCAATGTTCGCATGACGTTCTGGAGGGTGAGGGTAAATAATTTTGGCGAGATTGTAACCTCCTCTTTTCCTAGCCTAACTCCTCTTTTGACTTCAACATTAATATCGTTGTAGAATGGTGAAGTTTTTGTACAGCTCACGAAGAATCTTTATGTACTGACTAGGGACTCCTTGACAACCAAGGGCTTCCATTACTGCTTCTATCTCAATTTGGATGTGGTCCATCGTGCTAAATCCTTTTCGAAACCCTGCTTGCTCACATGGCTGTCCGTCGTCCAGTGTTCCGCCACATTACATAGGATAAAAAGTAGAGAAGGATAAACCTCTCGGCGTTGATCAATTCCTGATGGGTGGGCCGTGCGTTTGACCTCATCTGGAAGTGATTGAATGCATATCTGGTCTTTACAATGACTCGCGGTGGCTTACCGATGTATCGAGCCAGTGCTGCTAGCCTCCGAGACAAATCTGTAGAGAAGGATAAACCTCTCGGCGTTGATCAATTCCTGATGGGTGGGCCGTGCGTTTGACCTCATCTGGAAGTGATTGAATGCATATCTGGTCTTTACAATGACTCGCGGTGGCTTACCGATTGTATCGAGCCAGTGCTGCTAGCCTCCGAGACAAATCGTACCAATTTGCCGATCCCGGAAAGATGGAAGAGTTGGTGAGCCATAAGCGCGAGGATCGATTCCATTCATGTGTGTGTTGCAAGGCGCCTCAGACCACTACACCACAGGCGCCCTCACTATAAGTGGTATCATTACTTGGCGTAAAGTTCTCATTTTATTGCAGTGAAGCAATTCGAATTGAAGGACTAAGTAACATGGAGTGATATTATTATAGTATGCTGCTCATCAGCGACATAACGAAATGGATTTTCAGTGAAATTGTTCGAAGTATCTGCCAAGGACCGAAACACATTGGTGGAATTTGTACAGTACCTAGGACATCGGCATTTTCATCCAATAAGTCAGTTCGAGTATGATATGAATTATGTTCGTCCTTTCTTTCCTTTTAAAGTCATACTCTGAAATGATTCATATAGCGTGATTGATTCGTTTTATTTAGTGTTTGAAGTGTTTTTGCTTTCAGAGGAATCGAAGTTTTCATTGTCAAAAAAACTGAAGGCGGAAAAATCGAATCCGTCCATACTAATGGACTTTTAAGTCAGTTCTACTTCCCACATTCAGTTGCAATAATATTCCCCAACAGAACTCGTCTAACTTGTGCCGTACATTTGTTAGTAGTCGTGATTGAATTGTTCATCTACAGGTATTCTACCCATTCAGGTCACCCTCATGCTTACTTTACTAACCCCATTCATAATACTGAGAAGTTCATAATAAAGGTGTTATTGTTTTTCCTTTAGAAGAAAATCTTCATTTGTGTGGAAATAAATCAATAAATGATTACTATGAAAAACTGCGTGTTTGTGTGATTGTTTGTTTATTGATGAGAGTTAAATCTTAACAATACTTGCTCTAAATATTTTTAAAGGATTTTTCATGGTTGGGCTAGATAGGTTTTCGTTCAGCAACAAAGATACGGCATATAGTTATTTGTTTATTGATGAAACAAGATTAGTGGCCCGGTAGTGGCATGGCAACCTTGAAGTGTAATTATGTGTTTAATCCGTACTAAGGAACCTCCCAGTGGTTTCAACGTAGCAGCAACCACTAGCGTTGTTTATCATGTACAATGAAGATGAGTCCCGTTGACAGGTTGTTCCGTTGTTCATAGCACCTGAGGGATAGGCGAAACGAAGGACTCGCATGGTGTGGTGGTGAACGCGTTAGCCCCCGGTAAGGGTAGTAACGTGTTCGATCCTCACCATCTGCGGCATGGAGTTTTGCAAAAACCTCAGCATCATTTTAGTTAATGAAGAATTACTTTGTTGTAATATTGTAATTCTACGGATCTCCCTCATATGAGGGATCTCGAGCCGGTTAGTCGCGAGGCTACGTGGCGCGTCCCCAGATGGCGGATAGGGTGTTAATCGCGGGCCAAAAGCGACCTTTGCTTCCCTGAGACGCAGATGGATCCAGGGGATGGAGTCCCTGTTTCTGCTGCGCCGTTTGATGGGAATCTCCCAATGGAGAGTACCATAACGAAATAGACCACATCATAGTAAATAGGAAGATTTGCCTAACCGATGTCGATGTCGATGTCCGATGTTGTTCCAAAATTTTACACGGGATCAGACCACCGTCTCCGTGCAAAATTTTATTTCTCACAGAAAGGAGAAAAAGCCGCTAAATTCAAAAACCGAAGTCCCAGAGCGACCTTACGAAAAGCCTAGAAGAGAGATATGATGCTCGACGAATCCCTAAAGCGAGGAGAACCCACTGGGCTACTCCTGCACGCGATTGGGAAAAATGGAGGATTTACTGGCGCCCGCTCGAGTCACTCGACGATCAACGGGACTACAGGTGATACAGGTGAATGTTGTAATTTCCTGTTGGCGTTCTCAAGGTGAAAGAAAAGTCCTCCTACATGAGAAAACAACATCATGATCGGATAGAAATCTCAAATGATCATGTCAACTGAACTTGCTAACAAATTCACGACCATACGTAGTTGATGGCACAAATATGCCTAATACGACATCCATGTTGTAGAACCTATCAATGTAATACAAACTGTGGTAAGAGAATAGGAAAAGGACCAATTTAAAACGCACTTGGCTATTCATGACCTGTGGCAGTGCTGATGTTTCGGTTTTTATTTTATTTTATTTGACCCGTCTTCACGTCTACTGTGCGGATCCAAGCACTTCTCAAATACGATTCGTTTCCTCGTATCCATTGTCCACGAAGATCTTCCAACTTTACGTATGGCTTCGGTTGCTGTTTGAGGATTTTCATTTCATTTTGAATGTCGTAGAATGCTGGTCGAGCAATTCTCCCTGGGGTCCTGAGATAGCCGGGCTGGAGCGCCGGACATCGCCACCACTGCTCCGCTCGGTAGTAATCTTACACATAGAGGGACTTGCTGTGGCATCGAAAACAGAGTGATCATTGGTTGTCATACAAGAGGAACCTACAAAAGAAAAAGAGCTACAGAAGGAGATATAAAACACACAAGCTGGTTTTGTACGGATCGGCACGGTGATCCCAATGTCAGTCGTTCATTCGAGCGACTATGAACGCATAGCTTGCGGCATTTCAAGATGTGAAATTGAGTGCAGTGTCCGTAAATGCGGAGAAAATGTATTCAAATTTACGAAATTTACAAAACGCACTTTTATTTAGGTTGCTAGCCAGGTAGATCTAGATTTTCCACAAGCATTTTTCTTGGAATTTTTGTAGCTGGGGAGTTTTAGGTTTATGTTGTGTCTGTGATTTATTCATTAGGGGCTTATTTTTCTCACCTCACGTACTGATTTCTTCGTTTCTGCAGGTTTTTAATCAGTTTTCATGCAGCATCCGAATTTTCGTACCAATCAGTTTCATACTGAATTTTATGGCCATAGTGATTCTGAGATATTTGCAAGGCTCCGGACCTCTGGTGTCTGCGGTGGCGACCGAAAAAGCTATTACCCTTGTGGGAGGTTAACGCGTTTACCACCACACCATGCGAGTCCTTCTATCAGTGCCGTCAACGGGGTTGATCTGGGGAGCCCAAATGGGCAGTGAACCCAGTTAAGCGGAGGCTGTAATTGAGATTGCAATGTTAACTTTTTACCTTAACTCCCACGACCGACGTTCTATTAAGCTCGGCATTGATCAAATAATTCTTCGTATTCTTGTTGAGCAAACGTGAGATGTCATTTTTATTCTCTATTCACCAATAAGCTGATGTTTCAGCAGACTTCGCCTTCCTCAGAGCCGCTTTCTATGAGGCTTCCGCTGGGTATGTCGCGTGGAGACCAACCGCACAGAATTCATATGGAAGCGTAATGGAAGCCCACGCGACATACCCAGTGGAAGCCTCATAGAAAGCGGCTCTGAGGAAGGCGAAGTCTGCTGAAACATCAGCTTATTGGTGAATAGAGAATAAAAATAACACCTCGCGTTTCCTCAACAAGGATACGAGGAGTTAACTTTTTATTTGCTGCCTAGTATAATTCTTCGCGGCAGGGTATTATGCGAAATACAACAGCAATGATGCCGAGATATTTGCAAAACTCCGGGCCGTAGGTGTCTGCGGTGGGGAACGAACTCGCTATTGCCTTTGCCAGGGTCAAACCCGTTCATCACACCATGCTAGTCCATCATTTCGCCTTTCTCTTAGCCGTGGAACTGTTTTCGTTCAGTAATGATATAGTGTGATCAGTTAGGGATATAGTGGTTTTACATCTGATTGATATAGGAAGCATATAAATCAGTTGAACTGTTACTCAAAATAGTATTGTGACTAGTAAAAGTTACAGAGTTCAGTACCGTGTCTTGCTTAGCACATATCTGTGGACCCGTTGTCCCAGGTTTTTATACATTAGTATCCCATACTTTGAACGCTCAGAGATCTTCTCAGATCCTTAATACATTTATTCTGGTAACTCAGGACTAATTCCAATTTCTATAGGCAGCCCCTTACATAGCTGATAGTCAGCTACTATCATTGTTTTTCTTAATACTTTACGTTTTGTCATTTAGGAGCATAATGAATTTGTGCGATGTCGTACGTCTGAAGGGGTGTACTTTGAAGGGTCGAAGCTTGGAGACGTCTTCTGGATGTTCAGCTTTGGATACGTTGTTCGGCGGAGGAGTTCCGGTGTCGGCGTTCTGTGTCGTGGATGAATTGAATTCGCGGGCTTACTTCGGAAGTATAGTGAAGTATTTCCTGGCAGAAGGGCTGTATTCAGGTCACGATGTTCTAATTGTGGATCCAGTAGGTGGAGATCGACTATGGAAGGAAATTCCGGCGAGAATAGTGACACAACCGAACACAAGTTCTTCTGATATCCGAGGGATGACATCTCATCATGATGACCTAAGTATAGCGTTTCGATATGCAGCAAAGCCAAAAATGAATTCGTTGATTGGTGAAGGAAATCGCTATGATCTTTCGAAATCATTTGACGACGTCGAGTCTTTCTGCTCGCAGCGAGTTCACTTCGACGGACCATATTGTTACGATTCGCTTTACCAATACATAGTAAGCCTGTGCAAGAGTGATCGCTACAATAGAGAGCGTGGTCCTACGAAAAACCTCCTACGAATCGCCATCAACCATCTTGGTTCTCCAGTGTGGAAAGATTCTGAGAAATTTTCGCCATTTCTCGTTCGTATTCATTCACTTCTTAAGAAAGCTTATGTCGTTTTGTTGGCAAGCGTTTCCAGTGATACGATGTTCAAAAGGCATACTGATGAGCTGTTCGCGACCGCTGATCTCTACTTTCAGTTGGTAGCTGTTTCTGACGAGGAAGAGAAGAAGCTGTCAGGTGTAGAACGATGTCATGGATTCTTACGAATCCTACGATTGCCGAGACTGACGTCATTAGGCACACACAATCCACCTGTTGATTTAACTTTCACACAGAAACGAACTTCCTTAGAGATATCGATCATGCATTTACCTCCAGTGCTTGGTGATGAAGATCGGAGCTCAAAGACACCTTGTGCTGCTGATTTTTGAATGTCACAGCTGTTCAGTTACGTTGTTGTTTGTCGTTGTTTATGTACTTGTTATCGTGAATATTGATTGGTGATTGACATGACATTGATTGATTCCAGATGTTTATCGATAAAGTTTAGGCATGGTCACAGCCTTTAGAGTGATGGAAGGCAAAAGTCCAATCAGTTCTCACTGCGAGTTAAACGCAAAGCCAGATATGCGATCGGAGAGGTTCGTCACGGGAGTTCTTCTTTTTTTCGACGTTTAAATATTTAGGTGAACTCGCGCATTTGCTCGTCGTGCGTTTTGCGTTATTCCTGGTAGATTTCTGGATTCCTTTAAGTTTTAGACCCAAGCTTTTAGTTATCTTTGTATTGCGTTCTTCCCCATTTTTTTTCTTTTTTTTTCCTTTCGCTTAGATTCGGCTTCAGATTTCCACTTCTTTTTTTCGACGTTTAAATATTTAGGTGAACTCGCGCATTTGCTCGTCGTGCGTTTTGCGTTATTCCTGGTAGATTTCTGGATTCCTTTAAGTTTTAGACCCAAGCTTTTAGTTATCTTTGTATTGCGTTCTTCCTCATTTTTTTCTTTTTTTTCTTTTTCCTTTCGCTTAGATTCGGCTTCAGATTTCCTATATAAGTTGGTTGTGTTTGAAACAAGTTCTTTTTTTCGTTCTCTAACTGATTTGATTCAAGTACAAGCACAGAACTTCACAGTGATTTTTAAAAGTACGTCCGAAGAGGTCGTCTGTATCGTTACATGCTGATTTTGATGAGTAGACTATCGGGGGGATTGTTTTCTGAATGGGATTTACCCGGGTTAATTTCATCCGTTTCTTCCTTATATTCTAATGGAATAATATGATTTAAAAGTTCTGAAACCCGCCTAGTGGATTCGAACGCACCTAATCGTCTTGGTGACATGACGAAACGTTCCCCGCTATCAGTCCTACCTATAAGCTTGCGGTTCCACGTGGTTTCCGGACGCTTTATCATTCATTTTATCACTTCGCATTGACTCCTCTGGTGAGCACAACTCTTTGGTTTGTAGAAAAACTGCCCCTACGTTTTTGTGAAAATCGTTTTCTACATGCATAGATAAAAATCATTTCGTTGGTCCACCATACATATTTTTCACCTAACCGTGTAGTGAATTTAAGTGTCTTCCATTTTGTTAAGGTTACATAAGGAGATTACATAAATTTGCACCGTGGCTAACGGATTCGGGGTCTCTGTATTCTTCAGATCCGTGGTGTACACCATATAAATATCTGTGTACACACACCAAGTAATTACCCAAGTTTGAGGCTTTTCGGCTTCTACATCGTCCTTGAGCGGTCGGTTACTTTTACATTCCTACTTTCTTTTCTGATTTCGGTTTCTACTCCTTTCCGAATCAAATAGTAGGAAGACCGAGCGAAGGATCCGACGCCGAAAACACACCTCTCTCTGATCCACATCGTGGTGAAGACCTGGATACGCCCTTGCAAGGTTAAGTCAGGACTCCAGGGAGGACCAAGTTGCACGACCAGCAATAGGCCAGCCTCAGTACCCCGCACACTGGTGCTCCCGTCTATGACGTCAGGCGGTGAGACGACTGGTGAGAAGCCAGAAAATCTCGGGTTGCGCAGGACGTCGTTGGAACCGGATCTGACGAACACACGCACGATACGCCATGGAGATTGTTTCTTATTATGCACGTATAGTGCCAGAACGCTCTCCACAGACGCCGATCTTCACGCCCTTCTTGCAGCTGCAGATCGCATTAAATTTCATGTGATCGCATTACAAGAAACAAAAATCAAGAAGACCGACATACGCCAACTAAACAACGGGACC
>MQTX01000149.1:370448-405116 GCA_009735665.1 Angiostrongylus cantonensis | reverse complement strand
CGCGCTCATCTCTTCGATTCTACGATCCTCCCAGCGCTCTGTTATGGTGCAGAGACGTGGGTTGATACTTCAACAACGTCAAGAATGTTTCGCACTACTCACAGAGTGCTTGAGCGATGTTTTCTAAGACATAACCGGCACTCTCAACAACTTGCCGGAATGCGATGCACTGACCTTCGAAATCTGCCACATCTTCGAGATCCTGAGAATATACATCGACAGTGAAACAAAGATGAGCAGGTCACATAATGAGAAGAACAAACGACAGATGGACGAAAAGAACAATAGAGTGGTCTCCAAGAGAACGCAAACGTCCCCTTGGACGACTACCTACACGTTGGGCGGACGTGTATACATGTGTGTAGTAATCCAATAGATTTATTCTCTTTTATGTTCTCGCATAAGAGTTTGAGGAAATTCACATTTCTGCGGGTCTTGTTGGTGCCTCGTAATCGCACGAATTCATCATTTTCCATCGTTATTTTTCATTGTAAAGACATCGATTATACCAAACAAATGCGAGAAGTGTTTAGGAGGATGTCTAAGGAAAATCGCACAAGGAAGAAGACGATCATTTCACTGGGATCGAGTGTGGTGAAGAAGGAAGATTGGGTCGTTGTTTTACAAGACATTGGCATAAGGATAAAGCCATTCTCATCACGTACGAAATATTTAGTCGCTTCTAGTGTTCAGGATGCTCTTTATAGGGTAAAGCATTCTTATTCGTCTAATTATGTTCAATTTCGTATTGACAGAGACTTATAAAGACCGTTCTGAAATGGTGGAAGATTTCAGAAAATAACTTTGTAATCGTAGATCCTTATTTTTGCAAAATATTGCTTGCCTTCTTACTTTACTATGATGAATAAGGTGATGCTCGGCATATGGGCTTCAGAAAGGTTTCAGGTGTAAATCCTTTTTCATGCTCTTCATGCCGAACTGGTTTGATTACTAAACTTATTTACTTACTATGACTATTACTCTGATTGCTAATAGAGGAGAATTAACTTCCAGTGTGTGGGGTGCTTACAATGTTCTTTTAGGTAATGGTAAGATTGTCTTTTCAGAGGGCTATTGCCCTAGGTATTTACGTTGTGAACGAGGAGTTTCTTCAACGATGTTCCGAGTTGGAATTTCATGATGATATTGCGAATGTGGTACGTCAGAAATAAAAGAATTCATGTAGATTTAAGTACTTCGATGAACTGGCATCAAATCATGCCAACACCAGCAGATTTTTTTGTTCTCTTGCAAGCGGTCCGCTTAGTATGTGAGTTCGGCTGAGGCTTGTAGAATTTTGTCATACTTTACTCACTAATATGTTGGATGCTGCTTGAACATGTGTTCTCCTGGAGTCAAGGAAAGTCGTACTAAGCTGCCATCAGTTCTTTCACGACGGGCAGTCGACGATTCTTGCAATCAAGAGAGTTCACTGCTTTGTAACTAATATTGTTTTGAAATGTCAGTGGCTGTTACCATTAATTAGTTAACTAATTGAAGATGATGGAACAGCCCAGATCCCATATTGCCGTACTGGCAATAAATATTTTTTAAAAAATCCTCTGTGGTTAGTTTACATAGATCGTTTCTTATGTTCAGGCAGAAATATGTAGACTCCAAATATTCGCTGGCTTGACTATCAGTTTCATTGGAATAAGCGATCAAAAAATCGAAGAATACACTCGTTCCGTGATGGACAACGGTAATGGAGCGCATTTTTGTTGTTCATTCCCAGTTGTGTGCTATTACTTCATGGTTTCTTAAAGTTTACTGTTTCCATCTAGCTGGCCGTGTAAGTCCTTCGACGATGAACGCCACACATATCATAATTGCTTCTGGTCAACCACCACCGGCATCTTGTTATGGGAAGAATCTGGTTACGATGGAAGTAAGTACACATTCATGACTGCTTATAATCACGATATTGCTAGTAATGTTCGAAGTTTTAATTTCAGAACTATGTTTATTATTCTAGCGAAAAGTTTTCCATCGAAAGGATATCCTAGTTGGAGGGAAAATTTCCTACTCATTGATTTGTAGGTAGAATAGAGTTCGCTGATTGCTCGATTGCGAAGTATGGGTTATAAACACCATGTCGTTGATCCACCTATAATTCCATAAAGTTATGAATTTATACTTCGCGTTGACGATAACTACACTTTTTCAGTCCACTAAGGACAACTGTTCCTTTTTTTGAATGAATCTAGCTCTAATAAGCAATTTTAAAAGGAATTGTGAACAATGGGAGTAAAATTTAATACGAAAGAATTCAAAATTGGTGAGGAGATCTGTATTCGTACGCCTTATAGGTAGTAGATTTGACTGGTTTACTCTTGTTTCCATTTCGTTGACATTTTCCGGTTTGTCGATGCTTTTTCTGGAGTCCATTATTAGCGGTGCCAGAGTATTATCATGTAGTATGAGTAGCCAGTCGCCTACTGTTGCGGAGCGGAGGTGATTTACCACAACTGGATTGGGTTTTTCTGTAGCCATGACCGAGCGCTAAAGTGGAAAAGTCGAACAGTTCAAAAATAGTGATTCAGCAGAGTTCAACCTGTGCTGTGTATCGTGTTTTAACGCGTCCTTAACGCAACTTTCGCCCTGTAGGATGGTAAACCATTGATTGAGGTAATGTATTTTTTTTCAAGTAAGTCGTAAATCGAAATTTCATTGTTCAAAATGAGACGGTGAAATATTTTATATAGCAGCTTTATTCCACGTGTTTTCCTACCATCAGCTCGGAAATGCTGTGTAAGCTTCCTGTGCGGTCACTGCTATACCCTTCAAACAGTGTGAAAGGATTGGTGTTTACGTGCAAGGGAGTCTTTGTAACTGCATTGTCTCATTCAGCAACATCTGCTTCCTCTAGAAGTATAGAAAACGATCGGTGCTTGGTTATGAAACAATTCTTTTTTTTTCTGCGGCTTCATTTGAAAGCCAATCGTTATAAAAGGATTTGGTCGTTGAAATAAATATTTACATGGGTAAGACACTAGGACATATGGACGTATATTAATGTAACTGTAATTGAGAGTTCTGCCTTTATCTCAGCCAGTCTTTTTAACACGTGAGCCCCCGAAAACGCCATTCGTGGTTTGGTCCAACTTGGGATTCAAATTTTGCAAATTTCACACCACCATTGCGGTTGTATTTCATGTAACTGAGTGTATTAATCGTGTCGAGGTTGAAGTGCTGAACTTCCTCGCTGGTGAATGTCGACCATCTCGAGAAGTGCAGCTGTTAACATTTTTCCTTACTAACGAAATCATTCTACATCACATTTTTTAATTAATTAACTTAGTTATTGGGTGTAACTTCAGTGGTTCAATGAAAGTATGGACTTGGGATGGTGTGCGAATGAGCAGTGCTTCAAGTATAGACGCGTGGAGCCATCGCGACTTCAACCATCAACCAGCTTTTTGATTTTCCAACGCAGGTAGTAGACAGTTGATGTTTGCTCATAGAATTCATGTTGGTACTTTAGTTTTTTTCGTATGCACATTCGTCAGAAGCATAATATTTGATTTGAAGAGGTTCTATAGGTTACCGAGGTCGAATAGGGCAATTATACACGTTTCAGGAGACGAGTTGAGAACAGTGCAATGAAGTATAAGAGATATCAGCTGTGTTTAGAATTACTCAAGACAGAAATCAATTGTCTGAAAACTTCAGATTTCCTCGTAAAGGTGAGTATACTACACGAACATCGGCTTTAAGACAATTATTTGTATCCAATCACTCTTATCAACAATTAGCGAAGCGTAGGTAAGAAAGCTATGCGCAGTTAATCTGGATGCCATTCTGTCTAAATATTTATATTTGCTACTTCCTTTTTTTGTCTGCATGATGTACTCTTCAACCACAAAAAACCTCGAACATTTTTGTTTTTTTTTGTTTTTTGCTTTTTGTAAGCAATTTTAGCTGCACGTTTGCTTTTGATGTTTGGTGGACGCAGCAGCTTGGTGTTACGTATAGCACTCGTGATACAAATACTTGGGTATTTGGATGGTTCATCTTCACTGCTTGTGTGGGCCCCTGCACAACTTCCACTTTTTTGTAGTTTTGGTGGTTCATTCACTGTGAATTGCTGGAGTCCTGGGGTAGCCTAAACAAAGTCTGCCCGGGTCGTCACAACTGCAGAGAGTTGGCGCCCGTGTGGATCAGAGGGAGATTTGCCACCGTGCTCCTAGTTTGATACCAGGTCGGTGGTGGATCATGGTATTGGTTTACTCTTAGCCGGCTTCATGATGGAAACGCCGGACTCCTCAGCTTGGGAGGCTCTGCTTGGTTATGAATTCCATCGCTGTACATTGCAGCTCGACACTTGGGAATATCTTCCAACCACTATGAAGCGGTAAATATAAATGGGTCGTTATTTGGCGTTATAGCTGGCAACCATTTCAGCTATTCGAGGAGAATGCGCACGTGTCAGCCGAAGCAAACGACATCATGTTTGGAGTATTTGGTGGAATGTGTCAAGCGCATGATGGAATTGTACGTAGAATGGGTGAGGTGCTGGACACGTGGAATGATCATAGCACTATAGGGGATGTGAGCACACCATTTGCTTCACGGTTATACGGTGTAACTGTGTGTAGCCGACTTATTTAAACGTTTTCTTTAGATATTCGTTGAAAGAGCGTCCTCGCTGAAGGATGCCTACTCTCCGTACTTTCATACGTTAGAAACGTCGTTGCAATATATTAAGGAGTATCGAAAGCAAAACGCAAAATTTAATTCCTTTATCATGGTAAGTAAATATTTTTTTGTGTAATTTTGGAACAATTTACGCGGAAATGGTGATTTGTTGAGGATTTTTTAATGGTAGGGCTCGTGTTACGCAATGGTCGGCGGGACCCTGCATTAGACATGGGATCGATCCTCTTGCCCCAGGCTCATCAAGCTCTTCATTCCCCCGGGGTCAGTAAATTACTACCAGACCTGTCTCGGAGGATAGCAGCGTTGGTTCGATACATCGGCAGGCCACCGTGAGTAATTGTAAAGGCCAGATATGCATTCACTCACCTCTAACGATATTTAATGTAGTAAGCATCTCGTATGGCGCAGCTCTCAGAGATTGATCAACGTTGAGAGTTTTTTTTAATGATCGCGTAGTAGTCGTTCATCGCCCATCTATTTATTCCATTTTTCATCCAAAAATTAAAAGGAAAAAAAAAACAAAAATCTCTGGAAGTTCCCATGTCGTAAAAACTAAGCCAAAATTGTGCCACAAATTTTTACCAGGAAAAGGAACGTGACCGTTCTGTCGGAAAGCAGAAACTTGAGTACCTGCTGAACGTTCCATTCCAACAGATCACGAGCCGTATCCCTGTGTCTCTTAAAGGTAATCACTCTCTAAACTTTTTTAAAAACTAATTATCAAATATAAACCGAAAGTAAGAAAAATTATCGAAGCAGTTCTGATCTTCTCATTTTCGAAACGGGAAGCGATTAACCAAGGGGATGTTAATTAGATGACGTGGAGTAGGCTTGTTGGTTCGATCACATATCCTCGACTGGTTAAGTTATCCTTTCATCTCTCGGAAAATTGCTACCAAGCCTGTCTTGGAGGACAAAAACCCGGACTTGGTACATCGGTAGGACACCATAAGTCATTATACAGGCCAAATATTCATTGAGTTCCCTCTATGATGGTTAATGTACTGGAGTTGATGACGTATCCTTCAGAAATTGTTCAGCACCAAGCGCCTTTCTTTTTATTCCGTAAAATTCGCTTCATTTGCATTACTAAATAAAACTTCAGAAATACGAAGTCAAACAACTACACTTGATCCTGATTTTGAGCGTCTTGGTGAAGCTATTGCGGCCATCGACCGGATGTTGAGGTAACCTTCATAACATGCTCGAATATTAAGAGTAGACGTAGTAGAATATTTTAGTTCCGTAACTGCTGTAATTACTTTACAGAAGAGTTCTAAATAAAAAAAAAGAACCGGTTATGTTGAATTTTGAATCAGATTAGTTATACAGCTGTTTAGTTTAGGGTCATTAACGAAAACAAGAAAATATGCGCAGAGACCGAGGCTATTTTTAAGAAGATTCAGGGTTTACCAGTATGTTTGTATTTGCGAACGTTCTGAACAGTAATAAATTCGTATGTCTAGGGTTTTCTTCTTAAAGCACCACGCCAGTTCATATGTGGAATGGAGTTTCTCTCAATGCCAAATGAAACTAATGCTTGGATTTGTTCCATAGTTGAACTACTACTCTTTAAGGATTGCGTATTGGCGAGTTACATGTTTTTGTTGTTCACGACTAACACGGTTGAGAAATTCTTTGGTAGAAATTGTTCCTAACCATTGTCTATTTTTCTGACGAAAATTGTATTAGGTAGTTCTTTCCTTCAGCAATCGCGTGGTTGTTAAACAGCTTACGTTTACTTCCATGCAATAACACACATACAATACAATCGTAGCCGAAGTTTCGGCAGAACCGCCTTCTTCAGAGCCTGGTAGGATACACTAATACGCAACTTACTAGGTCAAACACTTTAGCAGCACAAACACAAAGATGAAAATCTGGCCGGTAATTCCAGGATCTACGGCTTCTCGAAAAAACCCACCGCTTTTTTCATCATGTATTGGGTAGCTTTTGGAGGTGTTTTCATCACTTTATATTGTTTTTAGATGATAGAGAAATTAGATCCAAGCGTGTCTTGCTCGGAAATTCTCCGTTTCAAGAAATCAATCAAAGCATCAAAATTCATCGAATACTGCCATCTAATTAGGATTCGAGCTGTGAGAATTGTGAAAAGCTCAAGTGAGGAGTACAATTATTCGTCGTATTTGAAGTAAAATGCAATGTTTGCTTGATTGATGGTAATCTGAAAGGTTACCCTCTTGTTTTGTGAGTGGTTTCGCTGAGGCGGTGAATGCAGATCGCTTTTTCTGTAATAGCCTAGTTCAGCAAAAGGGTAGCATGAACGGTGACAATATTTGAAAACTGACTTTCCTTTAACATCGATATGGCCAATCAATATGTAATTTTTCTTTGTTAAGTTTACACAAGGTTAATAAATGGCTTTTACTCGGCTAACGTTTCGATGTCTTTGTCTTCATTAGAACCGATGATCCGAGTTGATGATCTACAGTTGTTCATTTTCGACTCGGATCATCGACTCTGATGAAGACGAAGACGAAACGTTAGTCGAATAAAAGTTATTTATCAGCCTTGTGTAAGCTATTCACTTACAGTGAAGTTTGTCAATGCTATGTATATCCCAGTGTTTTGTTTCCAGGCATCCATTGTAGGTGTTTATAATTTTCCGTGATGAAATGAATTTTGTTTAGATGAGGAAAACATCCTAGTGATCGTTGTTCGAAACTACTCAAAAGATGCTGAATGGTATCTGAAGATACTGCAATCAGTTGATTCAACCAATGAATTCGTTAAGAAATTGGTCGGTGAGGTAAAGATCTTTTACTATGTGGTACTATTTGGTATGAATCTTAAGAAAGTACAAAGTATTGAATGAACTGCCTAGTGACTACGACCATTGTGCTCATAAGCGATCTCATGTTGTTTATTGTTTAGGTGTTTCAAGCTACAGGTAGACGTATCTCGATTGACGAAGGATGTTTATCAGAACTGGACGAAGCCACATTAAATGAGTAAGCAGCAAAACGTTTAAATTTCTCTTTTACAAGTTAAGCTTCTTTTCAGTTAGCGTCATACATTATTCTTGTTTTACTGTGATCCAGCGCTAGTTGTGCATTGGTTCTTCTTGCCATAGAACTAGACTAGAAATATAAACATAAAATACTAGATTGGGTTTCACTGGTTTTCACGGCCTTTCAGTGGTATCACTTACTACGTTTAGTTATGTTAATAAGTGCCGTTTGTGTTTCCATGTGTACTTTATTTTCCGAAAATTCACGCAATACGATCTACTGTTTTTGGAAACCTTTATGACATTCGAAGAAGCTGATCCTGTCAAGTGACACCGTTGCTGACTACTCTGCAAATATGTAATGCACTATTCCCAGTACTAGCAGCCGCACTATTTTCATTCAATCTCACATCTTCCATAAGATGAACATATGATAAGGGGCGCGTGTAGCGCAGTAGTCGGAGGAGCCCTGCAATACACACGGGATCAATCCCAGCGCCTAAGGCCCTTCCATCCCTTCGGAGTCGACAAATGGGTATCAGACTAGTCTGAGAGGAGAGCAGCACTGGCTTCGATACATTTGTAGGCCAGCGCGGGTCATTTGAAGACCAGCTATGCTTTCAATCACCTCCAACAGTGCTTAGTGAAATCGAATGCATGGCGCATCCATCAGTGTCAACGGCGAGAGCTTTTTATGGTAAACCTGCGCACTATGTTGTTAATTTCATATCGAATGCTTCACCGCACCACTCTACACAATTATTTTTGGACTTGGGTTGAAATGGAGCTATTTCCAAACGATAATAGACCCTTTACATAACGATTAATAAAGACCGCAATGTTTTGAGTCTGGCTTACCAGCGAATCCCCTAGTTTAAAAGCACCTCAGAAAGCTGTGGTCGGCAATCGAATCCGTAACGAGATTGTTTGCTTAGGAAGTTCTCCGTTCTCCTAATAGTTGATGGTCATATTAAAGGATGATTTTAAACTCCACGCCACAAGAAACATTAAGGCCTTTTCACAGAACCCTTTAGCATCTGTAAAACTTTGGATATGTAGTTCTTCCAATTCACATTCGTCAAAGGTAAAAATGTTATGTTAAAAATTCCTGACTTATATTTAGGAGTTGTAGTAATCACTCCATAACTATCTTCTAAGAAATTTTGGATATTTTAGGCCTATTCGACTTGTTTGTTTCATTTTATTGCACTGACAGACATATTGGACTCATTCTTTTTATTTCTTTTCGGTCGTAGTCTATCTTTTATTCTCAGATCGAGATTTTCTTCGGCTACGTCGAAAGTGTTGCGTTGGGTGTCGCTACGTAGATCGCGTTTTATGAATCGTTCGATAACAACGGCTGCCGCAGCATTCGAAAGGAATGACGTTGATAAAGCACCGATATCCTAAGCGTGTTTGGAATGGCTAGCTGTCGTGAGTTTTCCGTTGATTCTGATCTATTCAAATAGGTACATTTCCAAACGATCTGGTTGAAATTGTGGGAAAATTCATATAAACATATAACAGATGTACAAGCACAAGTGAAATTATTTCTAGCATATCAGTTACTCATACGCATTTACGAATTCAGAACTTTACGTTTTGTTTTGATGACCTGACGTAAGTATGGTTTGCACTGCAGATGTTGCCACAAATCTCGAGAGTTCCGTCAATTCGAGTCCTATTCGCCAGATTGATCCCGTATTGTTTGTTGCTACCACTGTGATAGTACTCATCTCCAATTGCTACTTCACTAAACATTTCTTAGTTTGAGTTTTTTTTTCTTAAATTAGCTCATTTATGGTTTTAGTTCTCTTCACTTATGTTGTATCACAGATACTGTAAAATTTTGCCTCTCACTTTTCTCAACTCTATGCATTACCAGTGGTGGTTCGGTGCGTTACCTACCTGGGTAAGAGATGCTAATCAGTATTATTTGCAAGTAATCCTTTGGATTATTAATTCTAAATGCTGCCATAAATGTATACATAATGTCAACCGTGTAGAATGTGACTGAAGGTTAAATTGGACACGTTGTTGGATTAATACAGGAAGAACAAATGTGAAATAACTTACTTATCCTACTCGAAATACATTCCAATGTTTTGCAAAATCCCAAGAAAAGTACACCATCAACTTGTCTTTAATCCGCTGCATGTTTTCCTCAGAAACGTGGCCGTTAGCTAGCATACTGCACTATTTTTAACGTTATACAAAGAATATGCTAATACTACCGTTCTTAGATCAGGTAGTCATGTTTGAGTTAAAGTAACCTAAAGAGGTGGTTTTTCTCATATCTTCTGCGTAGGACTGTTCACGCTCGTCCGATAATTAAGTGTTTTCTGGAAAATAATTCTAAAGAACAGTCTGCATCGGCTAAATACTTCGTGACAGAATTCAACGATGCAACCGCTGTTTGTTTGCGAACCACATTAACGGTATTTAGAAAATCAATAAACATTCGGAAGACCTTTTACTGAGGATAATTACTTGGATACTTGGATACCTGGAAGGTCGGCCCTCACTGGTTGTACGGGCCCCAGCATAATCTCCATTTTTTTCCAAGTTTTGCTGGTTTAGTCACCGTGGTTGCCTGGAGTCCCGAAGTCAGCCAGGCTAAAGTCTGCCCTAAACATTCGGGTTGTCACCACCAAAGGCAGTCGCCGCCGTCGTGGATCAGGGAAATTCGCCACCATGCGACAAGTTTGGCACCAGGACGGATCCTGGTATTGGTTTTATCTTACCAGAGCTTCCTGACAAAAATGCCAGCCTCCTCAGCTTGGGAGACTCTACCGGGGAGATGAATTCCTCCGTTGTACATCGCAGCCCGATACCCAGAAACATCTCCTAGCCACGATGAGACGGTAAACCGTTGGAAGGACTGAAGGTTATTATCGACAATATTAAGAATTATATGTAATTCGTAAGGGCGCGGGAAAAAAACCTCATATCTGGAAGAATATTGCTGAAGGTTTCCTGCATATTAAGGAGGCGTGTGGCGCAATGGTTGAAGGCGCCAGTGCGAAACACACGTGGAATCGATCCCCGGCCCATGGCTCACCAAGCTTTCCATCCATCCATGGACGGAAAACTGGTACCAGACTTGTCTGGGAGGATAGCAGGACTGGCTTGATACATCGGTGGGCCACCGCGAATTATTGTAAAGACCAGATATGCATTCAATCACCTCCAACGATATTTAATGAAGTCGAATGCATGGCACATCTCTCAAGGACTGGTCAACGCCGAGAGCTTTATCCTTTACTTCAATGTAATTCGTCGGAATAAACATCCTACCCAAACAAAGTGCGATCAAATTCATTGGGCATTCTTTCGTCCAGTGGTGCCAGAATCAAAACAAATTAATGCCCAATTCAACCAAAGAAACTTTATTCTTATATGAAGGCTGTAATTATCGTTCTGAAGATTCCCTTCGTCTACACATAAACTTCCTTCCTCCAAACTGACAAAGTTCCTGGAAAATTTCCTCGTTTTTCGTGAAGTTAGTGTCACACGGTCATAACAGTAAAGCTGTAGTGTTTGCCGCTACTTTCTTAGTGTAGCTCTCTGGAGGTGAATTTGGAGTCCTGCTCTTCAATCTGTTACATTTTCTTCTGCATTTACCAATAAAAACCTCACAACGTTGACAATATGAGCCAAATTTGCTTCATACTTCTTCGTATTGTTGCCTAAACGGATAGAAATGCGAAGAGTACGGCGTTGAGTAATCTCGTAGGGCTGCGCCATGCATTGGATTCCATTAGAGTACAGGTGAATGAATGAATATTCAACCCCTAAAACATTAGACACACCGTTACCTAGCCACTGCTTTTATATTTCCAAAGTTTTGTGGAAAGTTGTCGCTATGGGAGAGATGGCGTGATCGTGGTTCTTCTGAGAAGCGAGATGGAACCAAAAACCACTTGCACACTGCAGAGCCCCATAAGTGCTACACTACACTTATTATTTATTATAAGCCTAGAAGAAAGATATGATGTTCAACGAGTCCCTAGAGCGATCAAAACCCACTAGACTACTTTTGCACGCGACAAGGAAAAATAGAAGATTTACTGGCGCCCGCTCGAGTCACTCGATGATCACCGGAACCACTGGTGATATAGCTGATGAACTGCCCTTTTTTAAGCTGAATCAAGACTGGTATAAGTTGTAGTTGTAGTAGTAGTTGTTGTTTTGTTGTTGGTCGACGGTCTCGGCTATTTCGCCTTCCTCAGAGCCGTGCTGTTACGAGTGGGACTGGAATCAGTAAGAGTACGACTAAGTAAGAATTAGATCAGTTCATAAGTACGTATAAATAAACAATCATAAATAATTCCTAGAAATCAACAGAGTCTATGCGTACAGAGAGAATACCTGCATCTATCTGAGTGGTTTTTAAAAAATAGTAAATTATCACAAAGCACTACTAAGCGTGACTCCTCACCCTTATGTGAAGCATATCGTTCTTCATCTCTCATTCACGACCCCTACAGTCATCATTTGCAATGAATACATGGATTCTCATGCTTTTCCTGCATCATCACCAACCTTTTTATCACCACTTTTGATGAGAAGTCGGTTGAAGGTGGTCTCATTATCTTCATTCTCAGATATGATTCCACTAGTATTTCAATTCTTGAACAACTTTGGACTGCCTATCAGGTTGTAGTAAGCGGGCAAAAATGGTAGAAAAACAAGGAAAAAGCTGAAACTTTAGAATAGGAACGAAACTTACTTGCTTGGCACTTGAATGGCCCGTCCCCACTGGTTGTGAGGGCCCCAGCATAATTTCCATTTTTCAGAGATTTGCTGGTTAAGCCATTGTGGTTTCCTAGAATTCCGAGATCAATTTGGCCAAAGTTTGCTCCAGGTATTCATCACCACAGGCAGTCATAATGGTGGTGGATCTTGGCACTGGTTTACTCTTAGCTAGGCTTTCTGATGGAAACGCCGGACTCCTTCTCATCTTGGGAGACCCTGCCAGGGGATAAATCCCCCGCTGTACATCGCAGTCCGACACCCAGGAACACCTTCCAGCCACGATGAGGCGGTAAACCGTTGGGAGGATAGAGACAAAAACCGCAAGAAAACGGACACCCTACCAACCGTTTCAAAGCGACAGATTTGAATCCCCACTTTCGGTTTTCTGTCGGCGATGGGGTGTTATTGAAAAAAAAGAGTAAAGACCAGAGGTTAAGAAATCCTTCAACGACATCAGCTTCCTCCTCTTCGTTATCGATGAGTAATTGATCGAAATTATGTGGCATTCGTTCCCCGTCAATATGACCCAAGTCTGCAGTAATACAATTTTTGACTAGTCACTGATGGATCAATATTTTTCAATCATTACTGTGGAACATATTAGCAGTATGGACTCGGCAGATGTAAAAAAACCTGAAAGACACAGGAATACGTATCAAATATTACATGGAATCACACGAAAAGCTGGTAGAATCGTAGTTATAAGCTGTAAGCATTCAATTTTTATTAGTAATTAATTAGTCATCTTTACATAAATGCGTACACAGTATGCATACAATATATAAACCCATATACATCTTCCCAAAGGTGTCGGGTTGCGATGTGTAGCGAGGGAATTCATCCCAACAGCAGGGTCTCCTAAGCTGAGAACCAGTCCAGCGTTCCCAACATGAAGCCTAACTAAAAGTAAATCATTACCAGGATAAAGCACCGTCCTTGTATCGAACTAGTCGCATGGTGACCAGTCTCCCTCTGATCCACAACGGTGGCAACTGCCTGAAGTTGTGACGACTTGAGGCAGACTTTGGCCTGGCTTTCGCTATGACGAGCGGTGATTACCGCAAAGAATGAGCGGATGTATAGTAACATATGTACCTACAAAACGATAGTATAAAGTTCCTTCCATAACACTACTAAGGTCACAATTCCTGAACCACAGTAGTCATTGAAAAGTTGTCGGGAGTTGTAAAAGAGCTGGCATCGTACCCAGTGAGAAGCCGAATTTTTGACAAGCAACTTGTTTTATCTTATTATCAATCGATATAATAAACCGTGGTTATTCTATAGTATGGGAGAATATCAAACCAGGAAGTAAACATCGTAATGTACTTTTCACAACTCAAACATATTCATTAAATACCGTCAGCACTATGAGCACGTATGGTGGACGTTTTTCTTTTGTCACAAGCAAGAGTTAGATTTGGTCGAAAAACGTGAAAACATAAAGAAAAGCATAAAGAGAAGAATATAGCGGATGCATGAAAGCAGAAGAGACATTGAAAATTGGTGCAGGAACTGAGTGGTAGAACGAAAACAGCAAGTAAACTGTTCGCCGTGTCTCTTGTGCGGTCCCGCTGACAGTACATATTGAATTTAATGCGAGCAGCGCGATCGCACACCAATGACAGGCGGTGCGACAATCGTGGCGGATGGCGATGGCGCGCGGTCATGGAAGGGTTGAGGGATACAGCAGTCCAATCTGTGGACATCTGGTATCATAGTTCTTGTGGGAACAACGTCGTATAATTTCCGTTTTCCGTATAGAAAATCTGCTGCTGATGCTTAAATACATCTCAGTGTATCCTAAGTGGTATCATCTGTTATTGTTTCGTTGCTTAGTTCAGAAACTTCGTGATTTCCTTCTCATCTGATCGTCTCGCTTTGTTGCGATTTTCCGTAGGATAGAAGATTTATCTCCGTAGTTCCTAAAATCTTCTATAACAACAATGTTGCCAATTTTATACGGACGAGTATGAAAACAGGTTCGGATTCCATTCCTAGCGAGCCCATGAGGTCGCTCTCTGCTGATATGTCCAGATAATATTGACGATCGATTGTTTACTATTAAACGTTATATAGCTTAATTATCGGTACACTTGTTTGTTGTCTGAAGTTAATATGAATAGTTCACATCGTGCAAATCTTGGTCATTGGTGACTTGGATATAAACCTGTTTAGATTTTCAGTCGCAGCTAGCTGGGAATTCAGTTCCCTTGTCGTCCATTAGCGATGTTAATCAGCTTACCGTTGTTAGAAAATATGATAAAAGGTGAGCGAAGTGACAGGAATCATAGACAACCACTTGGAGATAACGTGGATCGTATGCATTGGGATGTGACAGGTAGGTGAAGAGTAGTGAACTCTTCCTTTTGGAATAAGGCATATTTTGGGTTACTGTTTGTCTTAGTGGGTTTACAACTTCGTTTTGTTTAAGTTTGTATCCTATGCGTCTTCGCATTGCTCGTTGGATCGAAGCAACACTTTGGGAATCCGATCGACTGCTTCATATCGGCAGAAATCGATAGTAGGTCTTGTTTACTCTACATTTTTGTGATATTGGGCTGCTTACTAAGTATCCAATGGGTTGTTTCAATTATTATTTTGTAGTAAATTTAGTTTAATAGCTAATTGTCAGGTCTAAATGTAGTTTACATGAAGTTATCATCAAAAAGCTCTTCTTGACTTTACGCTTGTGTATGCTCAGCTTTCTCCGTAGCCAACTGTTTTTTATTCGTTTTATGGATCGAGGTGTACAGTATGTTTGGTTTAATATCGGATGGGGATTTCAATATTGGATTTAAGATTTAGAAGGTTGGATTGAAGGGTTTAAAAGGATACGGGATAAAGCTCTCGGCGTTGATTAATCCTTGAGTAGTGCACCATGCATTCGACCTCATTAAGCATCGTTGGAGGTGATTGAGTGCATATTTGGCCTTTACAATGACTCGCGGTGGCCTACCGATGTATCAAGCCAATGCTGCCTCCTAAACAACTTTGGTACCTATTTGCCGACCTCGGAGGGATGCAGGCTTGATGAGACTGGGGCGAGGCGGTCGATACCGTTGGTATTGCAGGGCGCATCCGACCACTGCGTTACACGCACCTTGATTGCGATTCACCAAGTGAAAATGCTTTTTACAAAGGTACCTGGATTTTCTTATATGATTCACCAATCATTTTCTTGAGCTGGGATTCCATGGAGAGAGCGACATTGTCATAAAACGCTTCATGAATGCTGTTTGTGTCATATTCCTATTACATTAGGTTCGGTCCACAATGTGACGAAATTGTCACTAAAGTTTTTTATTTTAAGTACCTGATCGCTCTATATGCTGCTTTATACATTGTTTTTGTCACTTTCAGAAGTCCGCAGTTGGCAGAAATATATTCTGGGCTACTGTTTTACCCAAGGAACTTATCGTTACCATTTTGGCTTAAATGTAACGAAGCCAAAACTATATGTTCGTGACCAGTTCAATGCAAAGTATATATCTGTCCAGTACTACCAGGTGGGTCTTGTTCTACCTTAGCGCTTTGAAACCTGTTAAAATTCAGAAAGAAATGCTGTTTCTAACAAAAGCAGATTTCCAATGTTAGAACTTTTTGTACTCATTGCATTTGTTTTAATGGGTTCCGTTCTTTTTTGCCTTTCAATTGCTCTGCTTCATGATGCCGGATCTTTTCTGGATTTACATGCAGTCGTGCCTATGTAAGTGTGATTGTTCTTGCTGGTTAAGTTGATCTTGATAACCCATTGAACCATATCTTCAGATATTGATATGTCGATGATTGTTACGGAGAGTTCGGAGTTGAATATGGAAAGGTGCTCCTCTGACCGTTCATCTAAGCTGAACAGAGTAGCTGATTACATCTTCAGCTATTTCTACTACAGAGGAATTGCTCGGGTAAGTGATACAACTCCTTTTGTCACTGTTTTATTGTTAAGCGTGAAGGAGGCTTTATTTCTCATTGATACTCAGAGTGATTCCGATCCCTAAACAGCGGTTATCCTTTTCATTTAGTGCCTTCTTATTACTTTAATACTCGGATTGCGCCCGTCTTCACAGGACATGCGAACCCCACCATAATTTCCTTTGTTTCGTGGTTTTGTTGAATTAAGCATTGTGGTTCGGTGGAGTCCCGAGGTCAGCCAAGCCAAAGTTTACTCCACGTCGTCACAACCACAGGCAGTCGCTGCCATTATGACGGAGATTTGCCACCATGCAACTAATTTGAAACCACGTCGGTGGTGGATCATGATATTACTACTGGTTTGCTCTTAGCTGGATTTACTGGTGGAAGCGCAGACTTTTTGTCAGCTTGGGAGACTGCCGGGTGTATAAATTCTCCACTGTACATGGCAGCCGGACACTCAAGGACACCCTCTCAGCCACAATGAGACTGTAGGCCATTGGGAAGGTCTTTTCATCTACATAATGAAGATATTAACCAGCAACTACTTGAACATGTTCGATCGGAAACATTCACGGTGACATTGCCTCTCCGAGGCGGACTGGCTAGACTGTCCTCGGCACTCCAGGGAACCACAATGGCTAAACCAACAAAACTTCGGAAAGATGGAAATTATGCTGGGTTCCGCACAACCAATGAAGACGGGACATCGAAGCATCCATGTATTATTTCTTCACTGTACCATTTAACTTATCTGAAACAGTTTCATCCACCGTGGTTCTTTTCAGCGCGGTTTCATGCCCTCGTTATTTCGTCTGCCAGGTATAGCAACCGCATTCTACATTATTGCGAAATTCCTCTATCTTCTAAATGCGTTGTTGCAACTTTATCTCATTACGTTCTTTCTTGGTTTTCCTAATATGCATTGGGGACTGAAGGTGAAATTTCTTTATTAGATTGGATCTATCCAAGAAGTCTGCCGATTTTTTTCAGATTATGTTCAGTTTATTGAAACAACAGTTTTTTCCGTGTGGTATTGCTGGACCGCTAGAATTCAATGATCGTCTGTCGCATTTCCCATATTTCCCGCTTGAAGTTGGTTGTAACTATACCAAGGTCGGTTGTAGCTTTTTTCACTTATTGCCGTAGTCCTTGATGCTGTTTTTTTCTTCTGAGGGCCACATCAATCCCGAAGCCTTCAAGGCTTTCATGGCTACTAGTATTTACAGGTTGAGCTGGCTTAGGTTGATAATTTATTGACTTTTTATGGGCATCTTGTAGATAAGGATTTCCTAGTAATTCTTTTTCCAGGAATTTTTCCTTTTCTTACAAGCATGTTAGCGGCGATTTGTTCCCACTAACTTTCTATTCTTAGGACTTTTTAAAATCTTTCTGTACGGTTATTTTTTTCAGATGGAAACCAGTAATAACCTACACACCAGTTCAATTCAATGCATTATTCCCCTGAATTATATAAACGAAAAATTGTTTTTATTTCTCTGGTTCTGGATTGTGATCGTTAGTTTTATTCCTTTTTTTGCCTTTGTTGCAAACACGGTTTTCTATTATCTGGATTGAACAATTGAGTAATTTTCAGCTGATATTGATTACCAGTGTCAACATTGTCATGTTTATTGGATCGATCATGAACAAATCTCGTAGACAAGAAGCGATTCTTTCGATTCTTAAGGTTCGTAAATAGTAGGGTTTCTGGTTTTGTACTTAAGGACCAAAAGTTCCACCGAACCTAAGGAATCGTGCGGTTCGCCAGTGGTCACCTAATGTCCATTTCCATAATCAAATATCCGTGTTAAACCTTAAGCCGTCAATTGAAGTGTGTGAGCTGATGCTCACTTATATTTCAGGAGAAGAATGATGACGATTTCATGAACGATAAGCGCGGTACGGCCCATGGATTCATCGATAGTGTAAGTGTGCTTGTTTGTTTGATAACTTCTCAAGCACATTGATTCCCGCACTTTTTGTGCTTCACTTAGGCCAAACCAGTTTCTTGCTTATGAGAAATGGAATCGTTCTAATCGGATTTTTCTATCTCAGTTTATGGGCGCTGATGGTGTGTTACTGATGCAATTTATAACTGCGAAAGCAGGACCACTAACTTGTCGCGATGTGCTGCAGGAAGTATGGCTGAAGTACTACAAAGAACGAGGAACAGTACTGAAAGTAACAGAAAGCGATGAAGATTGGAATATGCAATACAGCAGCGAAAATTGTTCTTCCGGTTCGAATTATGCAGACGGCTGCTCAGTTCGAATTGGTTTGAACAAGTAACTGGTAGAGAGTGTGTCGACAAGTATTTTTATTAATATGATAATTGTAATATAAACGTGATTTACTGGTGGTTTAGTGCTACTTATGAATAAGGAAGCTTCTTAATGAGGATTTGCAAATGTTTTTTAGAAATATTTTGCAATACTGTACGTATATATAACTCTGAAGTGATACATAATTTAAGGCTAAACTTCTATTCGTAGTTATTGTACCTACATTTTGGTGCAGAATTTTGTCATTCCTTTGTTATACAGTTATTCGCTACGTGTTGTGGAAGTTGCAATGACCAGGCAGAATGAACAACATTTTCAGATATAGGGAAGGTTTAATGTTTACTTAGTTAACCACAGTCTCTCCAATGGGTAGGGAACCCTAGAATGCTTTTAAAACCTGATAGTTTTTTAAAAACAGATAGTTCTTTTACTAACAACAATTCCTCCAGACTTGCATAATTAAAAGAGCGCTACTAGGAAACTACTATAGAACAGTCGTCATTTTTACACATAGAAGACAACGGGATTTAAAGAAGTTCCGTTGTAATGTTGATGTGATTTTATGTTTTCAGTTATGACGAATGTAGAGGTAGCAAGAGCTCTGTTTAGTGTTGTATGGCAGAGAATTTATCCTTGAGTTCAGTCATGCTTCAAGACGTTTTAGGGTGGTGTTTTTAGTTATAGTGAACTTCTAGGAACAGAACGTTAACATACTTAGCTCTTTGTCCTCATTTATGATAAATGGTGGTCTTTATGTCGTTTTTACCTGATCGAAAACTGGAGAGGGCTACACTACCTAAGGACGGTGTCACTGAGCTTTTTCAGGGCTTCCTTTATCTTGATGCATGGAAAAAACTTTCCAGGATGGTAGTGACGATAGGGCGTGGATGTCTGGATGTATACATTGTCAAATATTGCGGATTTTAGCCTAGTAGTTATCTTTTTTACAATCTTCTCTGATTGCTCAGCTTACACGTGGTTGTTGCTAAATCTTCATTATCTTCATTCAGCTAACCTTAGGACGCGTCGTCCTTTTTTTAGAGCCGAAGTGAGTTCAAGTCTAATCTAGTGCAGCGGATCACCGCTCATAAGGGAAGGTTTTTAACCTCGTGTAAGCTGAACAATTCAAAAAGATATTGGTTGTTCATGCCGCGTCCGAGTAGAAGTCACTTTGCAAAAATAGTTCTCTTTGTTGTTCTTTCGTATTTCTAATAACGTCATATTCTGTAATGTCTGTAGGTGATTGATCCATTGATGGAATGTTTACATAAAAAACTGAAGAAAGCTGTCGGCGTTAACCTTTCCCTAAGGGATGCGCCACGCAATCGACTTCATTAAGGATCGTTAGAGGTTAGTGAATGCATAACAGACCTTTGCTCGCGGTGGCCAGTTAAGTCTGGTGCGAATTTGCCAGCCCCAGAGGGATGGAACCCATGATGAGCCTGTAGTACGGGGACCAATGAGCCTGTGCTCGCGGTGGCCAGTTAAGTCTGGTGCGAATTTGCCAGCCCCAGAGGGATGGAACCCATGATGAGCCTGGGACCCCCCAGAGTACGGGGACCAATCTCATATGAAATGCAGGGCGCCTTCGACCAATGCGCTACACGTGCTCGTCGGTGTTTGCATACATACAACACACACACACCGACGAACACATGCTTACGCACACAGGAGTCTTGACTCAAACAAACACAAGCACACATAAAGACATGCACACAACTACATGCATATGAACGCGGAGAGGAAATCCTGGGATAAACACGTGTGATAAGTTTAGTATTGTGCATGTTTTGAATGATAATGTTTGTTTTTTTTTTTCAAGTCTATGGTGAAAATTAACAGCTATGAGCCCGGTTTCATTCAGCGGTATATGCTATGGTATGAAGTCATATGGAGTCGGTGAGTTGATGGAAAATATTTTGATTCACTTATAACACAGGTTAGCTGAACGGCTACAGTAAGCATGCAAGTACGTGAGACGGGGACCAATCTCATATGAAATGCAGGGCGCCTTCGACCAATGCGCTACACGTGCTCGTCGGTGTTTGCATACATACAACACACACACACCGACGAACACATGCTTACGCACACAGGAGTCTTGACTCAAACAAACACAAGCACACATAAAGACATGCACACAACTACATGCATATGAACGCGGAGAGGAAATCCTGGGATAAACACGTGTGATAAGTTTAGTATTGTGCATGTTTTGAATGATAGTGTTTGTTTTTTTTCTCAAGTCTATGGTGATAATTAAACAGCTATGAGCCTGGTTCAGTTCAGCGGTATATGCTATGGTATGAAGTCATATGGAGTCGGTGAGTTGATGGAAATATTCTGATTCACTTATAACACAGGTGTAGCTGAACGCTACAGTAAGCATGCAAGTACGTGAGTTTATGTGTGTGTTCTGTTTCAGAGCAGATTTTAATCTTGACAATGCATTCCACTAAATTTCTCCACTGAAGTGGACGTGGCCAGTTCTTTGCCCTTAGCATTGTGATTTTTCAATAGTATACCACTAGCCTCTCAGAGGAATCTCGAGGCGGTTATTCGCGCGACTACGTGGAACATCCTCAGATGGCGAATAGGTGGTTAGTTGCGAGCCAAAAGGGACCTTTACTTCCCTGAGACACAGGCCGATCCCGGGGATGGACTCCCTGTTTCTGCTGTGCCGATTTGGCACACATTTTCTGTACTTGCTGGGCATTTTCATACATGCGTGTGAAGGTGCGTTCTCGATTATGCGGATTGTATTCTACGAGTGATTTCGGCCAAAGGCCTGCAATCAAATGGCATGGAAATATATGGGAGGCGCTTAAGATTCTCCTCCAACGAATGTGCTCCAAGTCCACTCTGAGAGAGACTCACAAGCTACCCGTGAGTATACCAAGCCTCGCCTCCACGTTCAGAGAGTAGCAAGTTTTACGGGTGTATCAAACGCTAAACAGATAAATGGTTCTAATTCCCCTGACCACGAAAGAACCCTTGATATGGATCCAGTGGGTAAAACAAGTACGGAAACATTGCTAGTATCTCAAGGCCATTATCACCTGTATCACCTGTAGTCCCGTTGATCGTCGAGTGACTCGAGCGGGCCCCAGTAAATCCTCCATTTTTCCCTGTCGCGTGCAAGAGTAGCCCAATGGGTTCTGCTCGCTTTAGGGACTCGTCGAGCATCATATCTTTCTTCTAGGCTCTTCGTGAAGAACCCTGACCATCGGGTCGGTGGTCTTCCTGCAGTACGTTTGACATACCGAGGAATCTAGTCATTAACAGCTCTTCTCCATCGGTTAACATTCATACGCATTACGTGTCCGGACCGCCTTGTCTTCGACTGTTTGGCGTATAGAACAGCATCTTTGATTTTTGATCGCTGACGCAGGTCGGAGCTTCGGATCCCATCCCTTACTTGTGTGAAACGGTACTCGGGATACTAGCATCGTGCTTTCGACTGCGCGTTCGATAACGCTAAGTGATCATCCTGCTTACGCAGTGACCAGGTTTCTGACGCATACGTTAGGGCAAGAAGAACCGTTGAGTCGAAAGGTGGGCACGGAGTCGGGTGTTCTTTGTTCTCTTCACTACATCCTCGTTGCTCTTGAAAGCTCCCCAAGCCGCTTGCTTCCTTCTGCTCAGCTCTGGAGCTAAGTCGTTCATCATCGATTTCCCAACCTAGATGTACATAACTGGAGCACTTGGATATATTCATTCCATTAAGCGTGAACGGAGCATACGAAATTAATCCGTTTCTCATGAACATCATTTTTGTGAGATTTAGTCGAAGACCAATCTTTCCACACGTTTTCTCAAAATCCGCAAGCATAAGTTCCGCTTGGCTAATCTGGTGTTATAAGCACGATATCATCAGTAAAGCGAAGGTGGTGTATCTCCCGACCATCGATGTTCACTCCCATAGTATCCCATTCCAATATTCGCATGACCGCTTGCTTCCTTCTGCTCAGCTCTGGAGCTAAGTCGTTCATCATCGATTTCCCAACCTAGATGTACATAACTGGAGCACTTGGATATATTCATTCCGTTAAGCGTGAACGGAGCATACGAAATTAATCCGTTTCTCATGAACATCATTTTTGTGAGATTTAGTCGAAGACCAATCTTTCCACACGTTTTCTCAAAATCCGCAAGCATAAGTTCCGCTTGGCTAATCTGGTGTTATAAGCACGATATCATCAGTAAAGCGAAGGTGGTGTATCTCCCGACCATCGATGTTCACTCCCATAGTATCCCATTCCAATATTCGCATGACGTTCTGGAGGGTGGCTGTAAATAATTTTGGCGAGATTGTATCGCCTTGCCTAACTCCTCTTTTGACGTCAACGTTAATATCGTTGTAGAATGGTGAAATCTCCATTGTGAAATTTTTGTACAGCTCACGAAGAACCTTTATGTACTGAGTAGGGACTCCTTGACTACCAAGGGCTTCCATGACTGCTTCTATCTCAATTGAGTCGAAGGCCTTCTGTAAATCGATGGAAGTGAGGCAGAGCGGTCTTTTGTACTCTCGAGATACTTTAATGAGCCTTGTTATCGTGTGAATGTGGTCCATCGTACTAAATCCTTTTCGAAACCCTGCTTGCTCACTTGGATGTCCTTCGTCCAGTGTTCTGTCAATCATGTTTAAGATGGCTCGAGTGAAAAGTTTGTAGAGGATGGACAACAAGCAGATTGGGCGATAGTTGCCTATATCGTGTAGGTCGCCCTTCTTGAGCAACAACACGGTCTTGCTGGTCTTCCACTGAGTAGGGACCTTGCATTCAGACAGGTAACGCGTGAAGAGTCGAACCAATGTGCTTACAAGGACTTGCGGAAGGTTCTTCAGGTGTTCTTTATCTTATCCTGTCCGGACTTGGTGCTGTTCGATTTTTCACCGACGAAATGCCATGTGGGATTTCGGAAGGGAGAACCGGTGGTACAACATATCCATCCATTTTTATTTCTTATGGCGGGAAGTGGACGTGGCTATCGAAGAGATCTTAGTAATATTCGCGAATGATTTTCTCCATTGCCTTTCCGGACGCTATTATTGTTCCGTCTGGGTGTCGGAGTGCAATCATCTTGGTCTTGTGATCGGCGCAGCTTCGGCGGGCTTTGGGAATGTCTTTCCCAGCCTCTGCAGCTTCAACCATTACTGCTGTTCTTCTCTCTTTAAGATCTACTTTTATCGCCTGTCTTCATTGTTTCGCAAGCTTGGACGTGAGTTCGCGGTTGCCTGCAGCTCGTGCAATTCCACGCTGGCGTATTATCTCGAGAGTTTCTGGAGGCAGACGTCTCTCGGTGACTTTCGAACTCTCAGCTTTCATACTGCTAACGTGAAGATGTTCAATGAGCCGATCGTATTCCTCGTCGATGTTGTCGACAACGGCATGTTCCCAATAGCCGACTAATAAGTTGAATAAGTCCCAGTTTGTCGTGGTTCTGTGACTTCGTTCTTTGAATTTAGCGGCTTTTTCTTCTTTTTGCGAGAAATAGAATCTTGCACGAAGGAGACGGTGGTCTGATCCCGTGTAGAATTTTAGGACAACAGCGAAATCGGTTAGGCAAAACTTTCTGTTTACTATGATGTGGTCTATTTCGTTATGGTACTCTCCACTGGGAGATTCCCACGTTCAGCGTTGAGGGTGAGGCTTCTGGAATTGCGAGTTACCATGGATGGTTTTGGTCGCCATGATAAATTCAGAGAGCCGCTCACCCTGTTCGTTCCATTCTAATCCTTGGGTCTCAATGTGACGTTCTTCAGACGATCTTTTTGGTCCAATCTTGCCATTGAAATGTCCAATGATGACCTTGAAGAATGTATGGTCTTCTCTGTGGAACTTCTTCAAGTCCATGTAGAACGCTTCGGCTTCTTCTTCGTCATTGTTTGATGTTGGCGCGTAGACGACGAAGATTGTCAAAGCCGGTATTGATTCACATCTTTTCAATCGTAAACGTCCTATTCCGGTTGTAAGCTGTTCGAATGAATCGATGTTCATGGACAAGCTCATGTAGACGAGAACGCCGACACTACTTACTCCTCTACTGTCGCATGTTCCGTGAAACAGTTCTTCTCCAGAGTCATAGACGGTGTTGAATGGATGGCGTCGTCTCGACTGGGCCAGTTCGATGATGTCGTACCTTATCATTTTTGCTTGCATGAACGAGTCTTCTATCGAGGACTTGGATGCAAGTGCAAATGCCAGAGCTATTATGGGTTTTTTTTAAAACATTGATGGACTAAGGTGACGACTTGCGCCTACAATTTACGCATACATTGATCTCAACGTCAATAGAAGACTTGATCATGCAGACAAAAAGGATAAGGTACGACGTCAACTGCCTAGCTGAGACGAGAAGACGCCACCGTTTCAAAACCGTTTATGGCACTGGAGAAGAACTGTTCCTCCGAACATGCGAGGATAAAGAACTAGGCGATGTCGGTGGACATCGATTCATTCGAACAGCTAACAACTCGAATGCGACGTTTACGACTGACGAGATGTGGGTTAATGCCGTCTTTGACGTCGTCTGCACACCGACATTAGGCTATGAAGACGAAGTCGAAGCATTTTTCTATGTACTTGAATAAGCCTTATAGGGAAAACCCAGTCATGGAAGCCCTAGACAGTGAAGTCCGTACTCAGTATACAAAGATTCTTCGCGGGCTGTATAAAAATTTCACAACCAAGATATCACCTTGGTGTTAAAACCGACATCAGAAGAGGTTAAGCAAGGCAATATCATCTCGTCAAAATTATTTACTGCCACCCTCGAGAACGTAATGCAAGCATTACGGTGGGTTAATATGGGAGTGAAAATCGATGGTCGGCAGTTACATCACCTTCACTTCGTTGATGGCATCGTTCTTATAAGGCTCTACGTTCGCCAGATGGAACGAATGCTGGCCGACTTTTATAACGCTTGTGGAGGGATTGGTCTTGGACTAAATGTTTACAAAACTATGTTCGTGAGAAACGGATTCGTTTCTTATCCTCCGTTAATGTCTAATATATTCAAATGCTCTTGCTGCGTCTGCGTAGTTCATGAAATCAACGTGATAAACGATTAAGCTGTAGAGTTGGGCAAGAGGAAGCGAGTGGCTTGGGGAACCTTTAAGAGTGTCGAGGATGTAGTGAAGAAAACAAAGAACACCCAATTCTATGCTTACCTTTTTCGCCCCGCAATTCTTCACTCCTTAAAGTATGTGTGACAAACGTGGTCGCTACTCAAACAGGATGACACATGGTTCTGTGTTATAGAGCGCTCAATTGAAAAGATGATGATGATGATAAAGATGATTATCCCGTTTCATGCAAGTGAGTGACGAAATGAATACGAAGCTCCGATCCATGTCAACGATCGAAAATTGAAGTGGACGTTATATACGCCAAACTGTCGGAAATAAAGCAGGCAGGACACGTAGTGCATATGAATGACAACCGATCGACAAAAGCTATAACTGACTGAATTCCTCCGGATGTCAAAAGCAATGTAGGAACACCGTCGGCCTGATGTTCAGAGTTCTTCACGAACACACTAGAAGAAAGACATGATGCTTGACGAATACCTACAATGATCAGACCTCACCGGGCTACTCTTGCCCTCGCGCTCGACTCACCCTACTATCAACGGAGCGACAGGTGATATGGGTGACAGAGGTGATACCACATGAGACTATGAAAAAAAACCCTTTTGCTCATATAAACTGGAGTTCTAGTTGTAAATGGGATCGCTGAAAAATATCGTGTTGGAAAACTGGTTAGCATTTAACTCTCACATTCGACATTAACTGTTTTCATCGATATGCATACTTGCGCATTGATGTTGACGTGTCAGTCATTATCAACCATTCAGCAATCATCGCCAAGTTCAGCAATTGTACAAGCTTTCGCTTGCGTAGATTAAAATGGCAAATAAATGCAGTAAGAACGTCTCGATAAAACTTGGAATCAGTTTTGTAGTCAGTTTTGGCATCAGATCTCGCATATTAGATTTCAACTCAGCCATTTGACAGATTCTCCACTACGGTTTTTAAAAATAAATAAAACATGCTCGAAAGGGAATCCCAGTTATTTCACACCTTCGCCGGAAGCATTTGGTTGTGTCCAAAATGTCCAAGACTTCGTGAGTCTAAATACGACATGTCGAGCTCAAGAGACAGTAGCAAAGCATGGAGCGCACAGAAATGTAGAGCGTCTGTCTGAACAGATTGCTAAATACGCACGCTAAGGATATGCATCGATTGGTTAGGCGCATTGAGGCGCGCCAGTTGTCGTAGCAGTATGATTGGTTTCCGAAAGGAAGTACAAGTCTGGTAGTACTCAACATTGGTAATATATTAGTAGATTTTCATTTACGACATAGGAATTCCTTTTGTTTGAAGTAAAATCACAGGTGTTAAGTTCATCTCCCGATTTTAAACCACATTTTTCCTTATGGTCGTGTGGACAACACCTGAAATGCCGAAGATATTGTTATTTTAAGGAAGACCAAAAGAAAGCAAAAGAGAAAAAAGGCTTGAGCGACAGTGGAAGCATTGCTCAGCTAGGCTAGTTGTGTTTGTTTCAATTGTTTCCTCTCCGTTGGTGAAAACCACGAAGTGCCTTTCTTATTTTCTTAAGTCAAACAACTTAAAAGAGTCTATAACAAAAATTGTTCACTTAATGTGTCGGATTAATAGATTAATCTAATATAGGTAGGAGCATAATGTTCTGAGAATTTTCGTCTTCTTACGAAACAATATGTGCATTATCACAATGTAAATTCAGATAGCAAACCTGTTAATGTGGCCAATTCTACTACACCTACTGCAGAACTGACAGGAACGAAGACTGAAGTAAGCTAAAGTGCGCTGACAGTAAGGTGGATAGAGTAGCTCTGCAATACACATGCGGTTGTTCATTCAACCCCAGGCCTTGGATACACCAAGCCCTCCATTCGTCGAATGTGGGAAAGTTGATATCAAACTTCTCGGGTAAGATAGGAACAGTCACTTCATACATTAGTAAGCTACAGCATGTATAAGCCAATTATGCACTAGTCGTCCTTAGCAAAGGGAACTAGAATGTACGGCAAATCCTCAAGGAAACGACCAACCCTAAACGTTTTCACCTTATGCATATGTTTGCGTTTAAGGCTTACAACCCATTCCAACTTAGTGGTTTGTGCTGTCATCGTAGCAGAGAGTGTTCATGGTTGTTGAAGGACCATGTACACCCTCCAGATATGCTTGTGGGTTCGGCTTCCATTAAAAACTTCGTTTTCATAAGTTTTGTTGAATGTTGATTGAATACTCTGCAATACTGTTGCAGCTGCACTGCACTATTCCCAAGTTTTCCCCATCGGTAGTTCTTTGCCTTTACGGTTCGGAGGGATTTATTTCTTGAGAAAGCTGTTGAATTTTTCATTCTTAGAGGGATGGGTGGCTTGTAAAGGACAAGAAGGGCTAAACCCCTACAGCCATGCTTGTTTTGTAGGGCACCTCTAACCACTACCTTGTTACGCCACATGAGGTGGCCTTATAAAGTGCTTATCATAGCTTACACGCTTTAACAATGATGGGAAAAGATTTCAGGATACGAAGAACAAAGAAAGTCGTGAATCACCGTCAGATGCTGAAATACCTCAAGAACGTTGCGAAACTATAATTGCAAAGGCCAAAAGAAAAAAAATGAAGCACGATCGAATGTCTCGTAGCACACATAAGAGAGGCCGAAGACGTGCTACAGCGGCCCACATCGATGAACCATCGATGCTAAAAACAGAGAGAGATGATCACGATGGCGTACCGAAAGCGAAAAGTCCACGGCGAAAGGAGAACGTCGACGGTGCACTGAAGGCAGGATCTTCGTTAAAAACCCCAGCAGAGAAGAGTTCGAAATCGCAATCAACCGATAACCGTTTTATTTGGGCTCAAAATCTCCTGCTTCATGCGGTTCGTTTTTTTCTGTTGCTATTCTAGCATAAAAGAATTCTTTTTCGAACCGCGTCCTGATTAGAAGCGGACTTGTGAGCCAGCTTCTGCAATTCTACAGAAGAAAACAAAAAAGTTTGAGAATAACATATATTTTCCGAACGTCAATGAAACATAGATGTTAAACAAAGAACAAGTATAAACAAAAATTCACGAAGGAAACAAAAATTAGCATAACTATAAATTTTTCAGACTACAGCATCGATTAGAAAGGAATTTATTCAAAATAAAAAGTACAATCCAGCGGAATACACATTTGAACGTTATAAACAAAACATGATGAAAAACAGGTGAGATGAAAACAAAAGAAAACCGGAGTCTTACAGTTTTATTTGCAGTAGTCAAATTAGTGGGGTGGACAGCACAGTAGGGTAGCGATGTCGGTCGTCATGAGCATGGTGCTAGTTTTTTCCGAACGTCAATGAAACATAGATGTTAAACAAAGAACAAGTATAAACAAAAATTCACGAAGGAAACAAAAATTAGCATAACTATAAATTTTTCAGACTACAGCATCGATTAGAAAGGAATTTATTCAAAATAAAAAGTACAATCCAGCGGAATACACATTTGAACGTTATAAACAAAACATGATGAAAAACAGGTGAGATGAAAGCAAAAGAAAACCGGAGTATTTTATTTGCAGTAGTCAAATTAGTGGGGTGGACATCACAGTAGGGTAGCGATGTCGGTCGTCATGAGCATGGTGCTAGTACGTTTCCATTCCAAGCCACAAACTCTCTCATCCCTACGAGGTCAAGAAATCTGTGTTGGACTTCTTCAGGAAAAATCACTCTCTGAATTGGAATTGGGAATCCTCTATCCTGGCATCTCAGATCTCTAAGGAAAATCGATTGGACCAGTATTCTACGACATTCAAGATGAAATGGAAATCCTCAAGCAGTAGCCGAAGCCACTTGTAAAAGTTGGAAGATCTTTGTGGACAATGGATACGTGGAGACGAATCGAATGTGAGAAGTGCTGAGATCCTCACAGTAGACGTAAATATGGGTTATATAAAAATGAAAATAAAGAAAATATTCAAATTTATGCTCATATATAAACAGATTTGACATGCAAAGGTACCATGGTACGCTGAATGAACTACCATCCCTTCCATTTTACATCTTACATGGCCCGAAATCATATAATGTGAGCAATCACAGCTCTTTTTTCACTCGATTCGTTTCCTCGTGTTCATCATTCACGAAGTTCTTCGCATCTGCATCTAGAGATCTGAGTGCAGATTTAGGACTTTGATCTTCGTCATGAATGTTGCAGAATGCTGGTCAAGTTGATTCTTCCTGGAATATTAGGCTGAACGCGCTCCTCACTTTTATAAGCAAAGTACCAGTAGACTGAAATTGATAATAAGGAGGTGTTTTTAACATACTTTGTGAAAGCAATAACGAACAGCAATCGTTTTGCTTTATGTAAATGATCAGCGGCACACAAAACTCGAGTTGCGTTGTTTCAAAAAGATGACGATGTCGTTCAATGTCAGTTTTATATTTGTAGATTTTACCCTGAATACAATGATGTCACAGGTATGAGGACGTGATTTGCATGGATGAGAATCGTGTGATTTTAAAACAACGTCCCTCTGACAATGACTATATTCATGCAAATTGGATAGTGATGCCCGATGGGCAGAAATACATTTGCACCCAGGCATGTTCTCCGAAGCATAGTTCTCTCTTTCCTTTTACTTTTTCTTTTTTACTGGCACTCTCAGCTGTTGTAAAAGTGAAAGGCTTTTTTATTGATGTTCTTTATTCATCACAAAAGTGATACGAAAATGATCTGCCAATGATAGGAAATTTAGAAATATCGCGACTGGCGCGAATTTCACCATAGCACGGTGTAACGATATTTTCACGGAGTTGGCTGATTTACAGGGCCCGTTGCATGAAACGCTTGAAGATTTCTGGCATATGATTGTAACCGAACAATGTTGTGTGGTGGTGATGTTATGCCCGTTGAGAGATGGTGATTCTTTGTATTGGTAGATGCTCGGTGTGGTTTTAACATGTCTCAGGACCTGATTTCTATTTATCGTGGACTTTTAGACTTTTTTTTTTTGCTTTACTTCGTATTACTTCAGTATTGATTTTACTAGTATAATTCAAAAAGTCGCTGATTTCGAATATCAACAATGTTGGATTCGCAGTGAAACGAACTTGTTAAGGAAACAATGAGAAATGCGCCCTATACTATCCGAGATCAGCGGAGGAATGCGGAAAATATGGTCTGTACAGAGTTTATTTTAATGAAGTGAAATCGTTTCCATGTTCTACAGTAAAATATACATTGTACAATGTCAAGATGGAAGGCAAAAAGTGAGTTTCGCCCTGTTTTTTTAAAAGTATCACTAGCATGATGAAACTAGATTTCGAACTGAATGAGAATATCGCTGACATTGAAAAATACCATCTATCAAATGAGACCAATGAATACCAGAAAGCATACATTTGTCTCTTTGCATTATACAAAGTTGGCTTCGCTCACGGGGTCTGTCTTATGACCAGGCAAGCTCACATCTGTTTTAACAGGGAACTTTCTCAGTTAGATTTGATAGTGACTTTCTGGACCCTAAACGATTTCCCACACGCTTCCAACTGAATTCGTCACAGATTTTTATTCAAGTCTACATTCAAGATGCTACAAAACTGCACAGAAGCAAACAACATTTATGACGATATGCATAATAGGTGCAGAATTTCGTGTATGTAGAGGTTGTAAATGAACTCAGATGAGGTGAATGGTGGTAGACCACTGCATAAATCCAGTGTCAATGTAATTGTAAATGGTTTAGTTTTTAACAGCAGTTTATCCATCTATACATTTCTCACTTGAGAGAGATTCATGGGCTTTGAAGAAATCTTCCAGAATGGATCAAATAAGGAGATTTTTAATCGATTTTTAAGAATCGATTCTGTGTAAGATGCGGAACGAACCTGCCCTGAAAATTCGAAACGGTTTGTATACGGTTCGGTGAAATGTCACTGCAAGTCGCTCCACGTCCAACGATAGCGATCCTGATGAATGAGGGCATCCAGAATGCTAATGTTTCTGGTTCCATGTTTAGTTCTAATTTAAAACCGTAGTGAAAGCAATGATCGTCCAGATTGTTCTGACGAGCTCATCCCTTTTGCTTTTGATGCCTCCAAAAGCCTCAAACATCCGAATTTCCATGGCTTTGACTATGCTATGCTTACAGAGATCATTAAGATCATCGTTTCATTATCTACTACTAGATTTTGCCCATGAAACTCACAATTTTTTGACGGTACCATTATCACGTTCTTTCCTGCTTCATGGTTTTAGGAAAGTGCCTTATTCAACGGTGGTGCATCATTTGATGTTTCATGATTGGCCAGATCATGCCGCTCCTCTCGATCCATCTCCTGTTACTACGATGGTGAAATTTGCTCGTCAACTTTGCAACAACAATCCCATTGTTGTTCATTGTTCGGCAGGAATTGGTCCATCTGTTTGTTTCATAGGTAGGTTACGATGGTGAATACTATGGGGCACTTCTCTTAAATTCTTTATTCGATGTCTATGTGGAATAAATCAAGCCCAATGATATCGAATTCCTGAAAGATATGTTAGAGCTTCTATTTTGAAAAACCGTAGAAAGAGAGCAAAAAGGAGAAGGGAAACTAGGATAATTTGACCAAAGATGGTAACTTAAGATCGACTTTTTATTAGCCTTGGCATTGATAAAACAATTCACTGTTTTCCTGAGCCGCAATCAGCAGGTTGTACTTTTACTATTTATTCGCGAAAAAGCTGACGTTTCAGCGGATTTTCCTTCTTCAAAGCTTGTAAAGTCATGTTGACTGCATTCTACTCAAATAAACAACTGCATAAATAAGAAGAGACACTACTAAACCACGATTTCAATCGCATTTAAAAACAAAATCCCTTTTTCGCATAATCACCGCTTTCTATGAATCTTTCATTAAGTATTTCACGTGGAGACCAACCGCCCACAGTTCACATGGGTGAATAATATACCTCTCTTTCATTAAAATATCGGCCTTGTGCATTCTATCCCACGTTGTTCATGTTTGCGTTTTTAGAATTTATCTAAAAACCCTCAAGAGTTTTTTGCGCTGGATTCAAAATACGCACTAGCTCGTAGGAGAGTGTTCGGTGGCATTTCAATCACTGTTTCCGAATTCTAGAAGCCAGCCTTTGTAAGGGCAGAATAAGTGGGGCCTTGTTCTGGCTGGGGGTATCGTCTGGTCGTGCTTTTTCCTCTACAGCTATCCCGAGGTGCTACAGTTTCCTCGTCAATATGAGGGCTTCCTCCTTTTGCTCTTCTTATGCATACACTGGTTTCTCTTGGGAATACGTTTCATACAAGCGCCCTTTTCTTGTGTGAAGGGTGAGAGGAGTCAATGTCATAGCGGAGACGATTTTGAAGTAAAAGTCAACATCCTTGCACAGGAGACTGAAAACCAGCGCGAAAATTTTTTGAGGCTTTTTGGATAAATGCCAAAAACCCTGCTATGAATAGCAGGGAGGAATGCCCAGAGGTCACATGCGATCTGGCCCCGTATGTTGGCATCAATTTCTGATGCGAGGTGGTGCAGTCATCAACCATATGCGGCTATAATCAACTGTTCTATTTTTCCTCATTGGAAGTCACGAAAAAAGCAGTGAGTGTTTTGAGAAGCTGTTGAACATGTAACTGCCACAGAGGTTTCCGTATTTTTGTGTTATTGACCTTTGGCCTAGTAAATTGTATATTAGTATACCCTTCCAGGCTTTGAAGAAGGCGATACTGCCGAAGCGTCCGCTACTGCTGTATTGTATTGTGTTTTTCCATGGAAGTAAATGTATGCTGCTTAACAGCGTCGCGATTGCTGAGAAAGAAAACGACGCATTCATATTCCATTGCCGAGGTTAATAGAAAGTCGATCCTGGGAACTGTCTTAGTTTACTGTCATATTTTTCCTGTTTTGGTTATGGAGGTGCTTATCTGAGTATTTTGTAGTCACCTTGACCATACCAGACTCCAAAGAAAGGAAGCTTTCCAAAAAAAAAAATCAGCTGCTGTAAACAATTAGTATGTCATAACAATCTCGTGTTTCCTCATCAAGAAAACAGTTTTTATGCAGAATATTCTATGCCACATGTTATCATGCAATGTGATTCAAATGATATGGGACCTAAACGGTCTGTCCTGTAAATCTAACCAAGTCTCAAAGTAAATGGATGGTAAACTTTGGTTCGTGAAGTGCGTGGCTCACTGGCCACAGCCGCCCTGTAGTACACATGGGATCTATCCTCGCCCCTCAGGTCCATCAGCCCTTCCATCTTTCCGGGGTCTGCAAGTTGGTACCAGACTTGTTTGGGAGGGTAGTAGCACTGATTCGATACATAGGAAGGGCACCGCGAGTCGTTGCGAAGCCCAGACATGCATTCATTCACCTCCAACGATGTTTAAAGAAATCGAAGGTATGGAGCACCCCTCGGGAATTGATCAACGCCGAGGGCTTTTTTTCAACTTCGGTTCACCCTTAGTTTCAACAACCCAATAGTCACTCCCGGATGGCACAATAGGTGATGGTTTACCGACAACTCGAATTGATGGCTGCTCGAAATCCGTCATTTTGGAAAGACGATTGTGTTGTCTCACAACTGGAATCGGATGCAATTTCATCTGATTTGATACTATATGTAAATGTTCTAGTTAAGTCTCACTACAATGACGACTTTTACTGCTATTTTTGAAGCTTTGGAATTCACTACAAAGATTTTTTTTCCAAAGAATTCAATGAGAATTTCAGGTATTGATTATGTTGCGCAAAAAGTTAAGGAAGATTCCAGCGTAAAAATGCTCGACATGCTAGTCCATCTTAGAAATCAACGATTACAAGGAATTCAAAGTATAATACAGTACACATTTCTGCATGTTTGTGTGCTGGAATTATTTGTCAATGTAAGATATACAACCAATGTTTTTGTCTTTTAAACCTTAGCTTTCCACATGATTTTTCGAAACACGGTCTAAATCCGGTCCGTGAAAAATCAATGGATTTCTCCTTCTATCACTTGGTGTTCTTAGAAAATCTTGCATCACCACTGTT